>WNWK01054413.1:0-11567 GCA_009830355.1 Cherax destructor
TTTGAAGGTGAGATCCTCTGACATGATCACTCCCAGGTATTTGACATTAGTTTTTCGCTCTATTGTGTGGTTGGAATTAGTTTTGTACTCCGATGAGATTTTAATTTCCTCACGTTTTCCGTATCTGAGTAATTGAAATTTCTCATCATTGAACTTCATATTGTTTTCTGCAGCCCATTTAAAGATTTGGTTTATGTCTGCTTGGAGTCTTGCAGTGTCTTCAACGGTGGACACTGTCATACAGATTCGGGTGTCATCTGCAAAGGAAGACACAGCACTGTGGCTTATATCCCTGTCTATGTCCGATATGAGGATGAGGAACAGGATGGGAGCGAGTACTGTGCCTTGTGGAACAGAGCTTTTCACAGTAGCTGCCTCAGACTTTACTCTGTTGACTACTACTCTTTGTGTTCTACTTGTTAGGAAATTATAGATCCATCTACCAACTTTTCTTGTTATTCCTTTATCACGCATTTTGTGTGCTATTACACCATGGGCACACTTGTCAAAGGCTTTTGCAAAGTCTGTGTATATAACATCTGCATTCTGTTTGTCTTCTAGAGCATCCAGGACCTTGTCGTAGTGGTCCAGTAGTTGGGACAGACAGGAGCGACCTGCTCTAAACCCATGCTGCCTTGGGTTGTGCAATTGATGGGTATCAAGATGAGTGGCGATCTTGCTTCTTAGAACCCTTTCAAAGATTTTTATGATATGGGACGTTAGTGCTATTGGTCTTTAGTAGTATTTGAAGTGTTCATTGAACTTTAACCCTTGTGTCATGATTTATGTTAGACTTCTAACTATAGTAAATATGAGTAGTAACCTAAGTTAAATTCAAATTCAAATTCTTTATTTCTAGTAATATACAGAGTGGGGTGTAATTATAGTAATGTACATTTTATGAAGTAGATATTACAAGATGGCCAATAATATGCCTAGGTATGCCTAGGCTTTCCAGGCAGTCTTATGATAGGTCTTACTCAATAGTGACACAATGATTATACTGATAGTAAGGTTAGGTAATTGTAGTGATTAATTAGGTTTACAATATTGAGGTATTGAAACCTAAACATTTAAGAATTGAACAATTAGTTTAAAGAATTTAACAATTAGTTTATATATTAATGGTAAAGGTGATGTATTAGCATAATACCGTTTCTATATTGGAGTGTCTTAGGCAAACTTATGACTAGCTTAAGAATTATGAAGCAATAGTTGTATTAGAATTTTGGTCAGTCATGTGAAATTAAGGGGAATCACAGATATCAGTAAGTGTCTTGATGTGGATATGTGCAAGATAAAGTAGTGTTCATGTGGTTAGCTACTGGTTGGGTGCGTAAGTGAGATAAGATGTTTTTTAACGGTGCTTTTGAAAGTGGAGATTGTGTCTGCAGTTCTAGAGTTTTCAGGCAGGGAGTTCCAGATTTTAGGTCCTTTTATATGCATTGAATTTTTGTATAGATTTAGTCGGACATGGGGAATGTCAAAGAGATGTTTATGTCTGGTATTATGTCTATGGGTCCTGTCACAACTGTAAAGAAAGTGTTTTAGTTCAGGGTTAAAGTTGGAATTTATGGTTCTATAAATGTAGGTAGCAGAGTAGTAAGTATGGATGTTCTGAACAGTGAGTAGGTTTAGGTCTTTGAAGAGTGGGGGGGGTGTGCTGCCTAGCGTTGGATTGCGTGATAATTCTTACTGCGGCTTTTTGTTGGGTTATTATTGGCTTTAGGGTGAATATTATAGTGTGAGTAGGGCTGATTGTGGTACATAATACCGTATCTTAGAGAGGATCCCCACAGTTTTGGACACTTTCTTTGTTATGTGTTGGATATGGGTGCTGAATTTCAGGCTGCTGTTAAGGTGAAGGCCCAGGAATTTGCCCTCGTTATGTTTAGCAATAGGTGTAGTGTTGATCTTAATGTTTAATTGTGGATCACCTGCTCTGTTGCCAAACATAATATAGAAGGTCTTATCAGTGTTGAGTGTAAGTTTATTGGCTGTCATCCATGTTGATATTTTTATTAATTCGTTGTTAACAATGGTATTAAGCGTGGCAAGATACATGTACATGTACATAATTGGAAGTGTTCATTGAACTGGAACCCTTGTCTTACACGAGATACCTGTAAGTGATCCCTTGATTTCTGTGTTCAACAGCCAGTAAGTGTTCACTTCTTCATTGTATACATTGTATTATTTTTTTATTTATTGCCTCAGTATTTCCTTGAACAAATTCACTCTTCATATTCATATTTAAATTAAGTGTTATCATTATTCTCCTTGCACTCAAGTGTTTACTTAATATACAATAAAAGTTAATTAAAATGTTCAGTCTACATATTCCCAGTGCACAATTAATTTTTATTGCTGCATTAATCACTTCTGCAACTTACTTTATTGTTCTCCAGTGAATAATTTCTGCAATTATTTTATATAGTATTTTGTGCTCTATTTTATTTTACTTAGTGTTTATTTCTGACAAGTGCTAAAGTGTAATTCCGTGAGTTGTCAATTCTCATGCAGTGTACCTTAGACATTTTAATTACTTGTAATGTCTGCAATATTTTTATTTCAGTGAGGTATCATATTAGGTGGCAGTAGCCTGTATTGTGTAATATTTTGTGATCAATATTACCTACCGTTCTACCTCTCTTTATTCTCATCTTGTGATTTGTGATTAGGTGTAAGACCTTGTCTGTACAATCCATTCTTGTACCATATTATTAATACTGTGAATCTTACATGAGCTATCATCACCTGCAAACATGGCAACTGTCACAGATGAATATATTTCTGCAGGTGATGACAATGATGATAACTTCCAGATCTTTATAAGTAAACAAAGAAGGAAAAGTGAGAAAGGGCTAGAGCGCCGACGTAGTCAGGCTCACTTGACTCGTAGGCAATGTGAAACTAGACGTCCATGGTGCACACAGGGTGCAAGAAGCCTTTCTTCTAAGGAAGACTGTGTTAAGCTGAACTTCCCTGGCAACACCCTGCTGCAGGGTAGGTGTGCGTGGCTAATGGCAGCAGTAAATGCACATCCGAAGGTGAGAATCCACTTTGGAAAAAACTCACACAACTTTGTCTTTGTGGAACAGAACAAAGAACTGATCAGTGATCTACTTAACACAACCTATGGGGATATTAAGCTGCTCCGCCCTCCATCAGACACGTATCACTTAAAAAAAGGGGTCAGTATCATAATCTTTGGATACCCTCTCGACATGGACCCATCCCATCTGACTCTAAGCGAGCATATCATCAAGCCCAAAAGACTTAAAGGAAAATCCCAAATTATTGTCAGTTGGGTAGGCCCTGTGCCCCTCCCCCGAAATATCTGGGTGCATGGTCTACATTTCCTACCCATCGAAGTGTACCTACCCCTCAACGTAGGTGTTACAAATGCCAACACTATGGCCATGTGGCAGTAGCCTGTGGAATACTACATTCTTGGTGTGGTAAGTGTGCTGGGAAACATTCCACTAGAGAACGCACAGTAGGCTTTGACAGCCAAAAATATAAGTGTATTAACTGTAAAGAAGAAGGGGTTACAGTTTCCCATAAGAACTGCAGTCGGAACCCAAACAACCTTCGACGTAAAAATGACAACAGTCCTTTAATGCCATTTGAGGACGAGGCCATCCAGTCTACCACAACCAGATCTGAGACTGAACCTCTGCAAAGTGTGGACGAGTCCAACCTCCCTGCAAATGATTATGGTGGTACCAGAGTGCCATCACACACACCAGTTGTGGAGGAGCTAGCCAACCCTGCTAGCACATGTGGAACTACTGATAGTTCACCACCCATACCTATGCATCCACCTGAATTTGGGGATAAGCATGTCACTCCTCCCAATACACACATCTCCAACAGTCAGACGGACACCACACATGTAACCCCCCTGGAAGCTGGAGATGAGTCAGATGCACAGGACCCACCCACAATGAATGATGAGGTAGTCATGTCACAGGCACCAACAAAGAGCACTGATTTAACCAAGGTACCTGTTAAGGTTATAGGTGTTAGAGAAAGAACTAAGTCAGGTGAGCCTTCCTCTGGAGAGGCATTTGATTCGCCTGACCTTCCTCATATTATAACAAACTTGCAGGAAAAAATTGAGCATCTTGAACAGATGCTGACAAGTTTTAATAAATATATGTAGTCACGATGATGCTCCTGAGTGCGTTGATGATATCAAAAGTGCATCAACAATCTCGGTTCAATTTCAAGCCATTTGTAAGAAAGAAGCCCGTGACTCTTGGCTTCAAAATTTGCCCCCAATGGAAATAAGTCACTCTGTCTGACTTTTTTGGGTTATCCTAGATTCTCTACACATATGCTGCTATGTATGATAATCTATGTAAATGTATTTGTGTATACCTGAATAAACTTACTTACTTACTTGCCTTGGAACTGCCTGGCAAATTGCCGGAAAATGTATAAAAGAAAAGGTTTTGAAGATAAGCATGTACAAACTATGCTATTTGTTCTTAAGTGTCTGCACACTGTAGGCAAAGCATAATAGTCTTACCATCTTATGTACAAGAGATTGTAATAACTCACTACAATGGATAGATTACAATTTTTTTCATGGAACATTGCTTCCATTAGGAAGCGGTTGCCTGACTTACATCATATAAGTGCAACCAAGAATATTGATGTCATCTGTTTGCAGGAATGTAGACTGAAAGAAGGAGTACCTCCACCAAAGTTGTCTGGATATGCAGCTTATAACTTAAGGTCAACCAACTGTTGTGTGATGTATGTCAGAAAGAACTTGCCACATTGACTCCTTACCCTGCAGAGTCGAGTAAACATGCAGTGTCATGGTGTCAGAGTATACGCAGGCGATTTTTCCATAAACATTTTTAATCTTTATGCCCCAGCAAACCAGCTTCGACCTGATGCTTTACCAGATCGCATCAATAGTGAACCTACCCTCATACTTGGAGACTTTAATGCCAGACATAAGAATATTGGTGGGTCTATAACAAACACCAATGGAACTAAACTAGTGAAATTTCTTAATGAGCATGATAATGTTCGTATTGTAGGCACTACTGAGCCCACTCACATATATGGAGGCATACTAGATCTGTGCCTTGGATTTAATACATCATATACGATGCATGACTCTGTCATAGTTGATGATCTTCTATCTGATCACTTTCTAAGACTCACAACTGTCAATCTTGATCATATCTCAAGCAACCAAGGAGCTAAATACAGAAGGAGAAAACTTATTCTCAACCCAGAACACAGAGATAACTTTATTAACCACTTGGATCAATGGTATAAGGATTACGAGCCCACTGGCACACAAAAATTCGATGATGATCTAGTTACCACTATTGAGACTGTACTCACAGATCAATTGGGCAGGAAAAGAAAACATAAACCTTCCACTAGAAATGACAATAAAAACCAATATAAATATTATAATGACCCACAGCTACGCAATCTAACACATGCAGCTAGAAGGATTGGTAAAGCATACCGTGAGTGTAGAACCCCAGACCTTCTCAGAACATTCCAAGCTGCACTAACAAATGCAAGAAATAGAAAGCAAGAACTTAGGCAACAGGAATGGGAACAATTCGTTAGTGGATTAAATAGATCTACCCCTTTAAGTCTGGCATGGAAAGGTATAAATAAAATAACCAGGAAAAAGACTGGCAATGTTGCTCATCCCTCATAAATGACTGGTCCAAAATCTCCAGGCATGAAAACCTGCCATCTCATATTAGAGAAAACTTAGAGAGTGCTTCTGAAGAAATGTTGAAACTGATTAATTTTATGAGCCAAAATATTGATGAGAGTGATTGCCTCTTCACCGAGTATGAATTAGATAACGCATGGATGGATGAACACTAGATTAAAACATCTCATTGGTCAAAAGAGAGGCATATATAGGCGAATCAAAAGAGGAGAGGGGCAATTAAGTAATCAATATATTCAGTTAAAGAGAGAAATAAAAAAGGTAATAAGAAAAGCAAAAATAGACTATGAGGTTAAAGTTGCAAGAGAATCGAAGATTAACCCAAAAGGATTTTTTCAAGTATACAGAAGTAAAATTAGGGACAAGATAGGCCCACTCAAAAGTTACTCAGGACAGCTCACCGAGAGTGATAAGGAAATGTGTAGAATGTTTTACACTTACTTCCTCTCAGTTTTTACACAGGAAGATAATAGCGATATTCCAGAAATAATTAATTATGTAGAACAGGATGATAGTAAACTATGCATGATTAGGGTCACAAGTGACATGGTCCTTAGACAAATAGATAAATTAAAACCTAACAAATCCCCAGGCCCTGATGAACTGTTTGCAAGAGTTTTAAAGGAATGTAAAGAGGAACTTAGCAAACCTTTAGCAAATCTTTTCAATATATCACTACAAACTGACATAGTGCCAGACAAGTGGAAAAGGGCATATGTAATACCTATTTACAAGGCAGGTGACAGGTCCTTAGCTTCGAACTATAAACCAATAAGCCTTACTTCCATAGTTGGTAAATTTATGGAATCAATAATTGCCGAGGCAATTCGTAGCTATCTTGAAAAGCATAAATTAATCAACGAATCTCAGCACGGTTTTACAAAAGGGCGTTCCTGCCTTACAAATTTAATAACTTTTTTCACTAAGGTATTTGAGGAGGTAGATCATGGTAATGAATATGATATTGTGCATATGGACTTCAGTAAGGCTTTTGATAGAGTCCCACATCAGAGACTATTGAGGAAACTTAAGGCACACGGAATAGGAGGAGAATTTTTTTTCCTGGATAGAGTCATGGTTGACAAATAGGCAGCAGAGAGTTTGCATAAATGGGGAGAAATCAGAGTGGGGAAGCGTCACAAGCGGTGTTCCACAGGGGTCAGTATTGGGTCCCTTGTTGTTCACAATCTAAATAAACGACATAGATGAGGGAATAAATAGCGACATAAGCAAATTTGCCGATGACACCAAAATAGGCCATCCAATTCATTCAAATGAGGACATTAGAGCACTCCAGGAAGATTTGAATAGACTGATGCAGTGGTCGGAGAAGTGACAGATGCAGTTTAATATAGACAAATGCAAAGTTCTAAATATTGGACAGGACAATAACCATGCCACATATAAACTAAATAATGTAGATCTTAATACTACTGATTGCAAAAAGGATTTAGGAGTTCTGGTTAGCAGTAATCTAAAACCAAGACAGCAGTGCATAAGTGTTCGCAATAAAGCGAACAGAATCCTTGGCTTCATATCAAAAAGCATAAATAATAGGAGTCCTCAGGTTGTTCTTCAACTCTATATATCCTTGGTTAGGCCTCATCTAGATTATGCTGCACAGTTTTGGTCACCGTATTACAGAATGGATATAAATGCTCTGGAAAACGTACAAAGGAGGATGACTAAGTTGATCCCATGTATCAGAAATCTTCCCTATGAGGATAGACTGAGGGCCCTGAATCTGCACTCTCTAGAAAGGCGTAGAATTAGGGGGGATATGATTGAGGTGTATAAATGGAAAACAGGAATAAATAAAGGGGATGTAAATAGCGTGCTAAAAATATCTAGTATTGACAGGACTCGCAGCAATGGCTTTAAGTTGGATAAATTCAGATTCAGGAAGGATATAGGAAAGCATTGGTTTGGTAATAGAGTTGTCGATGAGTGGAACAAACTCCCGAGTACAGTTATAGAGGCTAAAACGTTGTGTAGGTTTAAAAATAGGCTAGATAAATATATGAGTGGGTGCAGGTGGGTGTGAGTTGGTCCTGACTAGCTTGTGCTACTAGGTCAGATGCCGTGCTCCTTCCTTAAGTGCATGTAACCTGACCTGGCTGGGTCGGGGCATTGGCTTAAGCCGGTGGGAGACTTGGACCTGCCTCGCATGGGCCAGTAGGCCTGCTGCAGTGTTCCTTTATTCTTATGTTCTTATGTTAACTAAAGGTCGATCAACTGCTCCTGGAGAGGATGGTATAACCTATGATATTCTCAGAACTTTAAGGCACGTGCCTAATAATCCTTTGTTGGCACTGTATAATACCAGTTACATTGAAGGAGTTCTTCCTACCTCCTGGACCAACAGTCTCATTGTGCCTATCCCTAAGCCCCAACAGCCTGATACATTTAGACCGATCTCCTTAACTAGTTGTCTTTGTAAAATTTTTGAAAGAATGATACTTAACAGACTGTACTATAGAATCAGACACCAACTCTCCCCCTCCCTCTATGGGTTCATGAAAGGTAAAAGTGTGCAGAACTGTATCTCCACCTTTCTCACCGCACACACCTCTACTAGTTTAACCACATTTCTTGATCTAAAATCTGCATTTGATATCGCGAACAGAACTGTTATACTACATGAACTAGCCAAAATGAATATTGGTGGTAGCCTACTCTGCTGGATAATAGGATACCTGTCAAACAGAGTATCCTCTGTCCTCTACCAAGGCTTTAGAAGCGAGTCTAAAGAAATGTCCCTAGGTACACCGCAGGGAGGAGTTCGCAGTCCCATGCTATTTAATATTCTGATTAATGCTCTTCTAAATGCTCTACCTACCTCACCGAAACATATAGTTATAAGCTATGCTGATGACATCATGATCCATACAACAGGGCATAAAAAGATGAGTACCGTTCTTAATGAAGTTCAAGCAATTTGTAATCGACTAGGCCTCGTAATATCTTCCTCTAAAACAAAGATATTAACAAGCAAACGACATCCCCCACCCATCTATTTGCAGGGTGAAAACATTAGCTACGTTAAAACTTACAGATATCTTGGTGTAGATGTACCCTTTAACAAATCCACTATACCACAACTAAATAAAAAATGCAAAGATAGACTAAATGCTCTTAAAGCTGTTGCTGGCTACAACCCCAACTATGGTGCGCTAATGTGAGAATTGTGAGAATGATGTACATAGCCTATATTAGGTCCTTAATTGATTATGCTGCTCCCATGTTGATATTAGCTAGAGAAAGTTCTCTCCGACCCTTGGAGTTAATGCAAAATGAAGCTCTCAGAATTATTCATGGCTGTCCCAAATCTACAAAGGTTCTTAATATGAGGAAGGAGCTTGGTATTACTAGTATCAGTGATAGGATTGTTGAGATTAACACTGTACTTGGTATTAGAATGTTAAGAAATAAACCAGACACTGTCACAATGTATCTTACTAAATGTCTAGAAGTAAATACTCACAGATCTAAATGTATACATGCAATTACATTAAGTTTTACAACCTGCATGAATTGTATCACTGTAGGCAACAAGAGCATTTCACCCCTCTATGGAAGATGTGTTCATTTAATATCACATTTGTGCCCCGTGGCCTGATCGCTAAAGCTCTCGCTTCACACGACGAGGGTCTGCGTTCGATTCCCAGCTCGGGTAGAAACATTGGGCGTGTTTCTTTACACCGGTTGTCTTTGTTCACCCATCAGTAAAATGGGTACCTGGGAGTTAGTCGACTGTTGTGGGTCGCATCCTGGGACAAGGACCTAATTTGCCCGAAATGCTCTGCATAACAAGGGACTTTCTATATAATAGTATGTCATTGATGTCAGCTAGGCCTGTATACCTTGTACATGTACTTGTAGTAAATAAAGATATTATTATTATTATTATTATTATTATTATTATTATTATTATTATTATTATTATTATTATTATTATTATTATACCTGCAAGTCCCTCCAAGAAGCTCATTGCTAGTAATCCCTTCCTTAAATCACTTGTTAAAGCAACTGCTCAAGAAGAAATTTCTCGCCTAGCTGGTAGTAATAAGTTATCTCAAGTTATATACACTGATGGATCTAAACAGGAGTCTTCTGGCAGGGCTGCATCTGCTCTGGTTCCCACCTCCCTAGTTAAGAACAATAATAAATCTGTTGAACTAGGCATAAGAATTAAAACAACTGGGCATATACACTGCAAACTGAATTGTTTGCAATCCTAATGGCACTAAAGCTAACTTATGACACTGAGCTTGACTCTATCATCATTACTGATTCTATGTCATCACTGAAGGCTCTTGACTCATATAATGACTCTAACAGCATGCTCATTGGAGAAGCCAGGTATAGATACTAAAAAATCCGGGACAAAGGAATTAATGTACAATTGCTATGGATTCCATCACACATTGGATTACTCCTTAATGATAAAGTTGATATGTTAGCCAAGAAGAGTACCCAGAAGGAGAATGTAGACTATAACTTTGGTATATCTGTGTCTAGCATTAGGAATAATATTAGGAGAGAAATAAATAAATGACTGCTATAGGAATGCAGTTAGAAGCCTGAGTAAATCTATAACCCACTATGATAACATGAACATAGATAAGTATGTTTATGGAGCAACTTGCAATGTGAACAGACTGACTGATGTTGTAGTGGCCAGGCTTAGGCTTGGCTACAAGTACTTCTGGCAGTTTGGGAGACACACAGATGATGATCAAACTAAAGGCAAATTATGTGATCAGGCATATGGTCTTGAACACTATGTGCTTAATTGTCCACTTATTGAGGAATATAGAGATAGACAGTATAATAACCTATGTGACATGTCAAGATATCTTATTAAAATAAGATACCAGTTATACTAAGCAAATTTCCTAAATTTGCTTGTAACAGATAAGTGAAATGTAGATATAAATCCAAATGTACAATTCTTAACCCTTTTGGGGCCTAGTGCCTAGGCCTTTTGTGTATCCATATGTTCTTGCGCTACCGTCCACAGGATGGATATGGGGTACACAATAAACTAGCCACTTCGGTGGCAAAATCTAAATCTCACTTGTGTTGGGCTAAAAAGCCCGCTCATTACGGGTTGTTATGGTACCGCTAAATAAGACATGAACTAGCTACCTGCTGCGCAGCCGATCTAACCAGTATCATGGTAATTTAGACGTTCCTGGGTATTTATAGCTGACCCATGTTACCTGGCTTATGTCAGGGAAGTAACCCGGTAATGATGTCTTGATTGAAGAATAGTGTCTTTGAGGAATATCACATGTCCTAGTCTGGAAATTTGTAGCACTCGACAATGTCACTATACGTTCTTCAATATTTGTCTATTTGTTCATCTCACAATGTCATAAGGCGCCACTTCTTTTAATAATTTTCTTGTGAGAATGGAGAATGATAGGGTTGAGGCGCACTGTAATAGCCCCCTTGTTAGGTCAATGCAAGCGTGCAACACGCTACCCGACCGGTGGTTTATTTCAATCTAATCGCCCCTGCCCGCTTCAGCCGCCGCTGCCCTCGGCGTCTCTGAACATAAAGGAAGTGCTGATCCAAGCAGATTTGCCTTCCTTGCCAAACTTCAACAAAGCTATATAAAAAGCAACAGTGGTCAGCTGTGACATATCTTACAAAGGTAAGTGATTTTCTTAGCCAAACACTTTTAAACTTATAATAAATATTCACTGAGCAAGCTATTGATATGCATGTGAGGCCAGAGGCATGGTGGCCAGTCTCAGGAGACTGGCCACCTCGTCAATCATTGGGAGTCCAATCGTCCTTGGCATGCTGGTAATTAGTGTCAGTGGTCTGGTAG
>WNWK01054414.1:0-11566 GCA_009830355.1 Cherax destructor
TCCCACGTGACTGTAATATTACTTAATTTATTTTTACAGGGCCTGAATAATTATGAAATCAATCACAGGGAGATACTTGGCTGGCAGTTTATACCTCAGAGTGAAATGTTTGTCTGAAGTTTTATTTTCCATCTTTTAATGTAAATTACAATGTAAATTAGAGAGACTGTCAACTGATCTTAATGAAACTCACACAAGTTATACTTCAATAAAAAAGGGCACATAGCTGATAATAGTATTTATAAATAATTAACTTTAAATTCCACTGAGTATTTAATATTTGTTAGTCTTAATTTAAAATACCTACTTTTCTAAACGGATGAAGAGATTTGGGTAAAAATGTACATGATGAAGGTTTAAACAGTTTTAATGTCTCTTGAGTTATTTCAGCTTAACAGCCCCATTTCATAGTGGTCCAGAATACAAAACATGATACTTCTAATTTTTATAAATATAATTTACAAATTATAGGTTACAGCTTCCTTTAAACTTATAAAGTATTCTCTATTTCATGAAATGAATGAGCATCATTGGTCTGAGCCTATCGAAAAGGTTTTTCCTTTTAATTTAATGAAATATATTTCAAATTTACTTAATAATACTGACAAATTTACCAGCACACAAACTAGTCCTAATTGGTTCAGTCGTAGCTGTAAGATATGTAAGCTACATCAGCCATTAAATGTTCAAGCAGTTCAGAAAGGTAGACTCCATTTTATTTCAGAAGTTGTTTTGTGCCACTATCATTGCAAACAGCTAACCGACTGATGGCGTGCTTGTTTCTTCAATAAACGACTCTACTTCAGTGGGGCAGCCCTTAAAAAAATTCAGAAGTTAGTTGCCAAGTACACAACTGATCTTGCTCCTGTCCTTACCCCCGGGAAAAAGTTCTTGTACAGCTGCTAAGTTAACAAACTTAGCAGAACCAGTCGATGATGTCAAAGTAATGGGGCATCATTCTGTTTTTCTTTTTTGTAGAGGATTCATTTATCTCTCCTCTTTCTTCAGACCAAACCAAGTGTGGGTATGTGGAGTGAATTTTGCCTATAATACTGATGAACGTTATAACGTTCCCTGCAGGTTACTTAGACTCCATCGACTTCAAGTGATTACCAGTCTGCTTCAGTTGGGCCTCGTTCATATTTATCAAAACAATTTTTGAACTACAAGTTTTAGTGTTACACTTTTTTCAATCTGATTTGTTCGACGGTGTCTTTCCTCATCAGTGAAAAACTGTACTAGTTTTTCTTTTATGAAAACCATGAATATCAGGTTGTGACGCTTCTAATTTTTTTTTTATATTTTATTGAAACACAAGTATAACATATACAAAACTCGGTAAAATCCCATGAAGAAACCGGAAAAATACCTCCGCACACATGGATGAAGCCGCAATCTCCTTAACCTCCCCCAAATATCCTTCCAACATAAAAAGGGTACACCCTTCCACCCCTGCCAACCTCCGAGACCGCACCGCCTTCTCAAGAGTCCTGACCTCATATGTGAAGGATCTCTAACAATAAGTAGGACCTGTAACATGTCCTCACATTCCCTTAAATCCCTCCCCCCCACCACCTCCTTATATCCTCATGCAGAAGCCCTATCCCTCCCCCATCCCCAACCACCCTCAGGTAACCCCGCTTCACATAAACACTCTTCAATCTGCATTCCAATGGAATCAACCCTAGCCCTCCCTGGCGTAACGGGAGCGTGACCACCCCCTTGTAACCAATCACTAACCGATCCCCAAATAAAAGAAAACCCTACGCAACAACTTCTGAACGTCCCCTGCACCAACGGGTACAATGCCGCCACATGCCATATTTTACTATATAGCAACACGTTAACCACTATTACCCAGTTGGTGCAGCGTGAGATGTGACGGCCTCAAACCATCTAATCTACCCAACACCCTCTGTACTACACCCTCCGAATTAACCACCTCGCTTCCCTCGCATCCCTCATATACACCACACCACAAATCTTCACCCGATCCACTAAACACCACCTTCCACAAGAACTCCCGCCCACCATCCCTCCCAGTCCCCGAATCTCATGAATTTCGACTTATCCTCATTTACATTCATACCCGTCGCTTCCCCAAAACCTCAATGACCCTGCCCACACGCTCTAATCCCCCTCTCCCCAAGAATCGTCGTGTCATCCACATAGCCCACTATACCAGGATTCCCAACACCCAGATCCCCTTTCCCTGCCCCGAACAGACGCTTCTACAGCCCTATAAAATGGGTCCTGCAGGCATGCGAACAACAATTGAGACAGTGGGCAACCCTGACGTAAACCCCTTCCCATCCTGACACGCTGCCCCACCCTCCCATTCAACTGCACACACATACTTGCTCCCCAGTACAAAGTACGTGCCCAACTCACCATCTCCTTACCAAACCCTGCCACCTCATAATGCTCCACAACGCTTCACGTTCCACACTATCATACGCTGCCCTCCAATCCAGTGCTAACACCCCCTCCCTCCTTCTGCCTACTCTCAATAAACCCCGAATAACCCCATGCCCCACGTACATAGACCTTCCCGGCACCCCATATTGACTCCCAACAATAACCTTATCTAAGACCCTTTTCAATCGATTGCCTAATATTTTCGAAATAACTTATAGTCCGCGCACATAAGGGAAATAGTCCTATAGTCCCTCACCGTCGTCTGACTAGTCCCCTTTGGCACCATAACCACAATAGCCGTAGACTGTGAATCCCCCAAGACACCCCCTTCTTCATGACATTTAACAACTGCACTAAAAACCCTTAAAAACCCCCAATGCTGTATATAAAAATCACTCGTAATCCGTCTATCCCTGGCGCCTTACCCTGCTCATACCCATCAAGGCCGTCCACACTTCATCCTCCACTATATCACCACTCAACCCCTCCCTATCCCCCCTCTCAAGTCCACATTGCACCCAACCACCCATATCCCTTAAAGCCTCCTCCTGCACCCCTCCGCTCCTCATATACGACCCATACCACCCATCCACATACCGTCCCATGCCCTCTGTCGTAACCAACTCTTGCCCCACCCTATACCCTCCCAAGTCCTCATGCACACACAACCTTACAATTTCTGTCGCTCGACGCCTACATGCCTGCCCTCGCAGGACACATGCCGACGGCTTGTCACCCCATACCACCTCCTCTAACCCACCCGCCACCCTTGCAGCATCAAACCTTTCATTTTGCAAAACCCGAATTTTATCTTTCAACCCCTCTATTTCCACAACAGGGTAACCCACACTCCCACATCCTCTCCCATAACAATCCCTTAACTGTCCCTCCAAATACCTAATAAGTCCATACGCAAACTGATTATCCTCCCTCCCCCGTCTAACATAGAAGTCCCTTATCTTGCCCTTAGCCACATTGTCCCACCAGAGCAACAAATCCCCATCCACACGCACCTCGGACCACAACCTGTCCCACAAACCCCCAAACGTATCCCTCCCCATTCCCTCTTGAAGCAACCGGACATTTAATTTCCAATAACTCCCGTACCTGCGAGGCAACCCCTCCCACCCCAAATCCACCAAAACCCCCCTGTGGTCCGAAAAAACCACATCCAACACACCACCCTCCTCACTTCCGCTCTCCTAGTCACATATAACCGATCCAGCCGAGCAGCATAACCTCTCTCACAAACGTGTGCTCCACGTCCCATGCAGCACCCCCACATCCACCAACCCCACACCATGTAACAGATCCCCCAGCAAAACCGAACAATACCCCGCCCCCCTTGGTTCCACGTCTCTACGACGTGTCACACAGTTCCAATCACCACCCACCACCGCAATCGCAGGTAGCGATCGTAGGTGATAAACTAACACATCCCTCACAAAATCAGTCTTTACCCTACCATCCGCCTCCGCCGGACCATAAATACACACAAAGGACACCCGATCCCTCCCCCATGATCCATCCACCCGTATGACCCGCCCCTCCCCTCCCTCCTCACTGTGATGGACAACAAACGGGCTAGTCTCCCTAATTAATATCGCCACACCCCCTTTCAATCTCAAGGAGTGTGCAGCGTAAACAGTGTATCCTTCAATCAGTAACTGACAACCATACTTGTGGTTATGTTCCTGTACAAAAACCACGTCTATACCATACCTCACCAAATACTCACGAAACCATTCACGCTTCATCTTATCACACAAACCATTAATATTCACGGTAAAGCACTTGAAACCGACAGAGGGGGTTTTTCCTTAGGCACTGGCACTTGCCGATCCCCTTTCCCCCGAGTGCCACCACGGTCACTCCCAGAGTCTCGGGAACCACCTTTCAAGAGTCTCTGTCCCTTGGGACCTCCAACATCACCCTCGCTACATCAGCCCACATCTTCTTACCCGGACGTTGCGCCGGTGTGAGCACGTCGTCCGTATCAGACTGGGCCGCTCTCTTCCGTGACGCACTTTCTTCCTCCATACCCACCTCCTGGAGGCCATCGAAGTGCACCTCCGCCTCCACGTGAAGCAGCCGTCCTGCGGCCGAGGCACTAGCCCCAGGGAGGCCACCCACCTCAGCTTCCCTGTCCCCCGCTGACTCCAAGGCAGCTGCAGGTTCGTCCCACACACCTGACCTGGGGTGCCCAAGGTCCTGCAACACCGTAGCAAACGCCTCCTCTGCTACCCTCTCATCAGCCGCCGATACTCCTCCCACGGCTCCAGGCTCCTGGACAGATGATTCCGGTACCCTTGGTAGGTCGCACATCCATCCTCCAAAGATTCTGACCTGTCCACCTCAGCACTCCAACTTGCACCCGACATAGGGTTGTCCGACCCCGCTCCTCCGTACGATGCACGAAGACTCTCGTTGATGTCCAACATCCTTTGGGCCCGTCCTTTTACCACACTGCACAGCCATATGGTCATAGGCCCCACACAACCTGCATGTACGACGTTGCCCGCATAGGTAACCATGACTTGAGTCCTGAAGTCCTCCAACAGTATGTAGGAAGGGATGGGATGGCGTAACGTCATTTTAACGTAAACGTTCCTCCAGCAGACCTTGAAACATCCCTTCCGACCACCTGCCCACCGTCGCCGTATGAACAGTTCCATATCTCTCAAAACTGTTCTCAAATCAGCCTCCGTCGCCTCAAATGGGCAATTACGGACCTTGACCCAAACGTAGTACCTGGATACGTCGTGAAGACACACCGTTACTGCCGAATTCACATCCACAGGTACTTCCTGAAACCTGGCGACAATCCTCTCATACACATCGGCAGTACGAAGCTTAACGAAGAATCTATATGCACCATTTATAGCCACACCACACAAATCGTCATTCTCCAATCCGTAGACGTCGCGTACAATGGTAGTCAGTAGAACAGAAGCATTCTGGCCCGACACAGCCCCACGAATCATCTAGATACACACAGTGTTAACTCGGCGACGACCCAACTGCGCCATGTTGTGAAAACAACAATGTCACAAGGCGCCGGTAGAGGCAGGCTAGTCGCACGTCCGCTCGACACCAAGGTTGAGCGACGAAATGTACGTGCTTGTTTCTTCAATAAACGACTCTACTTCAGTGAGAGCAGCCCTTAAAAATATTCAGAAGTTAGTTGCCAAGTACACAACTGATCTTGCTCCTGTCCTTACCCCTGACACTGTTAACTTAGCAGAACCAGTCGATGATGTCAAAGTAATGGGGCATCATTCTGTTTGCTTTTCGTAGAGGATTCATTTATCTCTCCTCTTTCTTCAGACCAAAACCAAGTGTGGGTATGTGGTAGTGAATTTTGCCTATAATACTGATGAACGTTATAACGTTCCCTGCAGGTTACTTAGACTCACATCGACTTCAAGTGATTACCAGTCTGCTTCAGTTGGGCCTCGTTCATATTTATCAAAACAATTTTTGAACTACAAGTTTTAGTGTTACACTTTTTCAATTTGATTTGGTTCGACGGTGTCTTTCCTCATCAGTGAAAAACTGTACTAGTTTTCTTGTATGAAAACCATGAATATCAGGTTGTGACGCTTCTAATTAACTCTTTTTAAATTGTTATATCTGGTTATCAAACATCTTATACAGTAATTAGAGATCTGAAACTTTCAGTTTAGTTTCAAATTAGGCAGTTCCATTATTGCCATTATTTACGTTTGGCTTACGATAGTAAATGACAAAATGAAGTTATAATCCCATGGTCGTTTTATAAGGCAATTAGAAGACTACAGCTTTTCGTCAAAAATTTCTGTAATTGAGTGGAATACATCAGTAACTGTAAATTACAGCCATTTCCTTGAGTGTGTTAATTGTATTACTTAATTTCTCATATCTATTAATTGTCTTCTGTACATCCCCAACAACGTAAGCATTTTTATTTATAGATAATTTTGGCTATTGCTTATGCTGGAATCGACTCTCACATCGTTCCAACTTATCTCAGTTATTCAGTTAATAACATTACCAACTTCTCTCAGTTATTCTGTTAATAACGTTACCAACTTCTCTCAGTTATTCTGTTAATAACGTTACCAACTTCTCTCAGTTATTCTGTTGATAACGTTACCAACTTCTCTCAGTTATTCTGTTAACGTTACCAACTTCTCTCAGTTATTCAGTTGATAACGTTACCAACTCTCTCAGTTATTCAGTTGACAATGTTACCAACTTCTCTCAGTTATTCAGTTGATAACGTTACTAACTTCTCTCAGTTATTCAGTTGATAACGTTACTAACTTCTCTCAGTTATTCAGTTGACAATGTTACCAACTTCTCTCAGTTATTCAGTTGACAATGTTACCAACTTCTCTCAGTTATTCTGTAAATAACGTTACCAACTTCTCTCAGTTATTCTGTTAATAACGTTACCAACTTCTCTCAGTTATTCAGTTGATAACGTTACTAACTTCTCTCAGTTATTCAGTTGATAACGTTACTAACTTCTCTCAGTTATTCAGTTGACAATGTTACCAACTTCTCTTAGTTATTCAGTTGACAATGTTACCAACTTCTCTCAGTTATTCTGTAAATAACGTTACCAACTTCTCTCAGTTATTCTGTTAATAACGTTACCAACTTCTCTCAGTTATTCTGTTGATAACGTTACCAACTTCTCTCAGTTATTCTGTCGATAATGTTACCAACTTCTGACTCCTTCGGCTTCAAATTATCTGTTGCTAAAAGAAACTCAATAACTTCCATGCATCATCCTGTCAATCTTCTTCTCAACTAATTTATGTCGGTTTTCTAAATGATTTACATCAAATACATTTATTGATCACCTATCACAACATATATTGATCACCTATCACAACATATATTGATAACCTATCACAATATGTATTGATCACCTATCACAACATGTATTGATAACCTATCACAACATGTATTGGTTACCTATCAGAACACGTATTGATCACCTATCACAACATGTATTGATCACCGATAACAACATGAATTGATCACCTATCACATGTATTGATCACCTATCACATGTATTGATCACCTATCACATGTATTGATCACCTATCACAACATGTCTCGATCACCTATCACAACATGTATTGATCCCCTAACACAGCATGGATTGATCGCCTATCACAACATATATTGATAACCTATCACAATATGTATTGATCACCTATCACAACATGTATTGATCACCTATCACATGTATTGATCACCTATCACAACATGTATTGATGGCCTATCACAACATATATTGATATCCTATCACAACATGTATTGGTCACCTATCACAACACGTATTGATCACCTATCACATGTATTGATCACCGATCACAACATGTATTGATCCCCTATCACATGTATTGATAACCAATTACAACATGTATTGATCACCTATCACAAAATGTATTGATCACCTATCACAACATGTCTCGATCACCTATCACAGCATGTATTGATCCTATCACATGTATTGATAAGCTATCACAACATGTATTGATCGCCTATCACAACATGTATTGATCACCTATTACAACATGTATTGATCACCTATCACAAAATGTATTGATCACCTATCACAACATGTATTGATCATCTATCACATGTATTGATCACCTATCACAACATGTCTTGATCACCTGTCACATGTATTGATCGCCTATCGCAAAATGCATTGATCACCTATCACAACATATATTGATCGCCTGTCACATGTATTGATCACCTATCACAACATGTATTGATCACCTATCACAACATGTATTGATCACCTATAACAACATGTATTGATCACCTATCACAACATGTATTGATCGCCTATCACAACATGTATTGATCACCTATCACAAAATGTATTGATCACCTATTACAAAATGTATTGATCACCTATCACAACATGTATTGATCACCATTCACAACATGTATTGATCACCTATCACAACACGTATTGATCACCATTCACAACATGTATTGATCACCTATCACAACATGTATTTATCGCATATCACAATATGTGTCAATAGTGTACTGATCCTCCTATGTATTATACTTGTGTAGTATATCATGTACCATCTATTTTATAGTTAGGATCCCTTGCTACTTGTGATGTCACAAGTCTCGCGGATGTGTGCACTGTGCCTCAGGGATCTGCCCATTTCTACGACAGGCCTAGGTCCGAACAGGTATAGCTGGGTTACTTCCCCTCGCAGACTCTGTCAATATACCAGTTACCTACGACTCTGTGTCTTTCACTACGACCGTAATTATCTGCTAGTACCCACCCAATAAATGGTGGCAGCGGTGGGATCGTAAATCTGACGATTACGGTGATATACGGAGATAAACTCTACCAAGCTGGCGGACATCTTGTGTGACCGTGTGTTAGGCCTACAGAGAGACGACGCAACCACCAACCCAAGCTGCATTCTCCACTCCTACAGGCCATTATCACTTGATCGAGAATCAAAACCTGGTCATCGTGGTTGTATACAAGCCTCCGGATACAAAGTCCCAACAATTCCAGGAACAGCTTCTGAAAATTGTCCACTGTCTGGAAAACCTTCTAGCTCCTGCCCCCAACATCTTGCTCCTGGGGGACTTCAACCTAAGGAACCTAAAATGGAGGAATATTGCAAATAATGTGGTAGCAGAGATAACACCAGGAGGCAGCTCAGATGAAAACTCGCACACACACGAGCTTTTAAATCTCTGCACCAAATTCACCTTAAACCAGCAAATAATAGAGCCTACAAGATTGGAGAATACGCTGGACCTCATCTTCACTAACAATGATGATCTGATACAAAATGTCATCATATCAAAAACGATATACTCAGATCACAACATAATAGAGGTCCAGACATGTATGAGGGGGGCCCCAGATCGACAAAATGTGATCAGTCGCGAGGAAGCCTTCTCCAATTTCAACTTCAATAACAAAAACATAAGGTGGGACCAAGTAAACCAAGTCCTAAATGATATAAACTGGGAAGATAGCCTAAGCATCACGGATCCTAACCTATGTCTAGAACAAATTAACTCTGTGGCACTGGAGGTTTGCTCAAGGCAAATTCCCTTAAGAAAAAAGAGAAGATGTAAACTAGAAAGAGAGAGGCGCTTCCTATACAGGCGAAGGCAAGGAATAACAGAGCGGCTACAAGAGGCCAATATATCTGAAATACGTAGGGAGGCACTGGTCAGAGAAAAAGCAAACATCGAATTAAAACTAAAGGAATCTTACAGTAATCAAGAAACGCGGGAAGAAATAAAAGCCATAAATGAAATTGAAAGAAACCCAAAGTATTTCTCTTCTTATGCCAAAACAAAGTCGAGAACAACATCCAGTATTGGGCCCCTACTAAAACGAGATGGGTCCTACACAGATGACAGCAAGGAAATGAGTGAGTTACTAAAGTCCCAGTATGACTCAGTTTTTAGCGAGCCGCTAACCAGACAGAAAGTTGAAGACCTAAATGATTTTTTTATGAGAGTGTCACAGAACCTGGTAGACGAAAGCCTATCTGACATTATCCTGACGCCACATGACTTCGAAAAGGCGATAAATGTTATGCCCATGCACTCCTCTCCAGGCCCTGACTCATGGAACTCAGTGTTCATCAAGAACTATGGAGACTGAGCATGGACACTGGGGTCGTCCCACAGTTACTAAAAACAACAGACATAGCCCCACTCCACAAAGGCGGCAGTAAAGCAATAGCAAAGAACTACAGACCAATAGCGCTAACGTCCCATATCATAAAAATCTTTGAAAGGGTTCTAAGATGCAAGATCGCCACTCATCTAGATAACCATCAATTACACAACCCAGGACAGCATGGGTTTAGAGCAGGTCGCTCCTGTCTGTCCCAACTACCGGACCACTACGACAAGGTCGTGGATGCTCTAGAAGACAAACAGAATGCAGATGTTATATACACAGACTTTGCAAAAACCTTTGATAAGTGTGACCATGGTGTAATAGCACACAAAATGCGTGATAAAGGAATAACAGGAAAAGTTGGTAGATGGATCTATAATTTCCTAACAAGTAGAACACAAAGAGTAGAAGTCTAATCCAGGACCTCAAAATATTGTACAGGTGCAAAACAAGCAGATAAGTGACGGTGATAATGACGGTCTAGTAGCTAAGAATAATAACCTTAACTCTATATGTAATGTACACATAGGTCATTTTAAGACAATATAACCATTTTTATTATATCAAACACCACCAGACATATGTATACGTTGTACTAAGGTAAGAAAGAAGAACAGTAAATATACCTTATGTAAAATGTGTAAGGGGTGGGAGCATAACTGATGTATGGTCGGTTATGGTAATGGTGCCAGATTTCATTTTGTTTGTAACAAATGCACTTTGGCACATTTACCCTTTAGTAGTGATAACACTGATTTACCTAATTTTAATACATATGACTCCTTGCTATATATTGATAATTATGATTGTTTTATGAAACAGACCTTTACTTTATTCATGTCAACGCGAGATCATTTTTTCAAAATTGCCAGAGATTAGGATTCTAGCTAACATAATTAATCCGTCAGTTATATCCATCTCTGAATCCTGGTTGGATGATACGGTGACTGACGACGAGGTCAAAATAGAAGGTTACAATATAAAATGCTTAAATAGGAATAGAAAAGGTGGTGGAGTATGTGCCACAACCTAAGAAAATATAACCATAATTTTTAAAGGGGTGGACCGGTAAGCCAGCTGAAGGCCTCGGTCAGATGACCAAAGCTCCAACGGCGGGTCATCATTTGACTAAGGCCTGCGTCAGGAAACACTTGTCCTGTTTCCTGACGAACCTTACCTAACCTAACCTACAACCTAAGACCTGATTTGAATGACAATAAACTGGGGATTCTATGGTTTGAAGTCTTGCTACCAAGACCAAACCCATCTTAGTAGGAACTAGTTAACGCCCTCCCACCCATGACCAGTTCTTGGAAGACTTTTCGAGAGTCTAGTCAGGAATTGTTAATAGTTGCGAGACTTCAATATCTGTTTTCAACAGCAATAACAGGCTATCTAAAATGTATAAGCAAATTCTAGGTTTAAATAGTAACATTCACTAATTAATACATCAAC
>WNWK01054415.1:0-11566 GCA_009830355.1 Cherax destructor
TTTTCACATTATTTAATTTCTTGACGTGCTTGACCAGGTGTGGGTTCCACTCCTGAACATAAAGTAGAGGAAAAGGAATAAGCCAAATGACCCTACTTAAGTATGTTACTATTATGTTACCCCCTACTCATATTATAAGTTAATGTCAAAAATGCTCAATGTTATTTTCCTTAAGATAATCTCAATTCCATATTATCATTCAAGAATCTTAACACCTGTAACAATCTAAGATCTAATATCATTATATAATAATTTAAACAGTAAAATTTCATCATATTGTAATTTTGAAAATAATTTTTAACTAGAATAAACTCAATAAATTTCTCTAATATTAAGTACATAGTTTTTAAGGACTAGAATAAGCTGCCCCTAATGCCATGGCATGTCAGTGGCTCTCCTTGCACTCAATTTACATTGTAACTTCCGATACCCATGTAATCTGCAATGAAATAAAATTTGTTTGTTTGTTTGTTTGTTTAAGTGTCCCTCCCGTAACCTCCTACCACCGATCCCCCCACCCAGTGGGAAGGGCCCCCCCGCACTCACTCACTCTCTCCTTCGACCACCCCCAACAAGCGGGGATGGTCCCCCCCACTCACACCCCTATCCTCTGTCCATGGATCCCATGCACCTCCCAGCACCTACGATGTGTGATGCCATACACCATAACAAAATTTAATGTATAGTAAGTCTCCATAATAAACACATCCCACATACCCATGCATTGACCCTCTAACACTTCCCACCTGAGTGCAGAGCAGAAAGGTAAAGTGAAAATCAGGTTCTTGTGGTACCCAGTTTGCAAGTAGGATACAGGCAGGATGGCAGTACACTATACCTGTGGGACATGTGAAAAGTCTCTTTGAAAAAAATCCAGAATCACATGCAACCTTTGCTTTACAAAACATCATGTCACCTGTGCAAGAATAAACACTGCATCCAAAAACGACATCCATTTGGAAAGGTGTTTCTGGATCTGCAATAAGGATGTGGAACTCTGGACAGATATTAGGTAAGCACTCAGGAGGTTAATAAATAATAAGCATGAAAACAAAGAGGAACTGTTGGATAGTCTACCCAGAATATATAGAGCATGGGAGGATGGGAGAGGAGTAGAGTTTAACACTCAGAATGCCCAGTCTACAACAACTGACCCAAAAATAAATAGACATCCACTGAAAAAAACACAGGAAACAAAAAAATCAGCTAGCTCAGCCGCCAGCCCTAGGGCTGACCTAAACCCAACCCCCTGCCCTAGGGCTGACCCAGACCCAGCCCCCAGCCATAGTGCAAATCCGGATTCGGCTGAAGACTCTTCTACAGCCACCACAACCAGAGTCCTTAGTACGATGTAGTAGATGAGTCCTCTTCCAGGAAAAATGTTGACCCCCTGAAAACAGATGGTGGTGTTTCTGGTTTGGCTATTGAAGAATGTAGTACAGTTCTAGGATCTGCACAGATTAGGAATACATCCAGTACGAACTGTATCCAACCATAAGCAAAATGGTGCAAATTCTATGCTTGCGGCATCTATAAGCATGGAATATCAGGGAAAACAAATGGGTCATGCAACTTTGAGCATCCCAAAAAGTGCTGCGACCTCCTGTCTAAACAAGTGTCGTTCTACCTCTTGTAGATTCTTCCACCCTCAGATGTGTCACTCTTAAGTCCTCAAAAAACAATGTTACAATACTAACTGCCCCACATACCACTTAAAAGAGACGAGGAGGTACACACCCCGTAAAACAAATAATATTAGTTATGGTATAGATTTCTGCCCTTATATTATTATCTGACCTCGTGTATCATGATACTAGGATATTACCTTTTATTTTATTGTTTTGGATTGTATTAGTTAGGCTTTTATGTGTGGTCTACGCAGATTGAGAGACCACTAGTTGGAGTGCCGGGTACATGTTTACGTACCAGCCGGCCTCCCCCTTCAGTCATCTTACCCAATGATGTGACCACCGGCCTCACCTGAGTGAGTCATGAGCGGTCTTTCATAGAGGACAGTTCTCTCTCACCCTTGGTACGGTGAGCATTACCTTAATAGCTCTGAAACTGAGTTCTTCGAGATTCTTCAGTTCTCTCACCTTTGGTATGGTGAGCTTACCCTCTGAGGTTCTTCGAGATTCTTCAGTTCTCTCACCTTTGGTATGGTGAGCTTACCCTCTGAGGTTCTTCGAGACTCTTCAGTTCTCTCACCCCTGGTATGGTGAGCATACCCTCAGACTCTTCAGTTCTCTCACCCCTGGTATGGTGAGCATACCCTCAGACTCTTCAGTTCTCTCACCCCTGGTATGGTGAGCATACCCTCAGAGACTCTTCAGTTCTCTCACCCCTGGTATGGTGAGCATACCCTCAGAGACTCTTCAGTTCTCTCACCCCTGGTATGGTGAGCATACCCTCAGACTCTTCAGTTCTCTCACCCCTGGTGTGGAGAGCATACCACCAGAGACTCTTCAGTTCTCTCACCCCTGGTGTGGAGAGCATACCACCAGAGACTCTTCAGTTCTCTCACCTTTGGGATGGTGAGCATATCTTCAGAGGCTCTTATTTCCTCAAGTTCTATCTACAGAATAGACTTGGGAACTATGGATCACTAGCGAGTTGTGACTCGTATGGAAACACTGATAGTGACCTTCAGTGTAGTGATAGTGACCTTCAGTGTAGTGATAGTGACCTTCAGTGTAGTGATAGTGACCTTCAGTGTAGTGATTCTTTGCTTAAGTCTAGTGATAAACCCTAGCTCGTTATTGATGTTTTGACATTGTGAGGTGTTGTAAGTCAGAGGAAGTGATTTATATATCCTTTTTACGTATTATATTAAGAGTGTACAGATAAATGTAACTTGTGGTGCTTATATGAGTGAAAGTAAAGGACTATATAGTGTGTACACCCTCCTAAGAGTAAGGAGGTTATGAGATTATTTTATTTTACTAAGTGTCCTAAATAACTTAGTATATTCTTAAATAAAATCTGGAAAAACCTTTAAAGATCTCATTTCGCCTCGTACTTTGATAATTCCCAGCACCTGCTGTACTGTTGTTACGATAACCACTAAACTAATTAGTGGTGTCAGGCCAGGACCGTAACACTCTGTCTGTGGTCTTCTTTGCCCTTCCCCGACATTCATGACTTTGCTTTGGTGGGGTTAAATTCGAGGATCCAGTGTGTGTGTGTGTGGATGGTGACACACTGTGGTGCTGTGGTGGATGGTGACACACTGTGGTTCTGTGGTGGATGGTGACACACTGTGGTGCTGTGGTGGATGGTGACACACTGTATTTCTGTGGTGGATGGTGACACACGGTGGTGCTGTGGTGGATGGTGACACATTGTGGTGCTGTAGTGGATGGTGACACACTGTGGTGCTGTGGTGGATGGTGACACACTGTGGTCCTGTGGTGGATGGTGACACACGGTGGTGCTGTGGTGGATGGTGACACATTGTGGTGCTGTGGTGGATGGTGACACACTGGGGTGCTTTGATGGATGGTGACACATAGTGGTGCTGTGGTGGATGGTGACACATTGTGGTTCTGTGGTGGATGGTGACACACTGTGGTGCTGTGGTGGATGGTGAAACACTGTATTTCTGTGGTGGATGGTGACACACGGTGGTGCTGTGGTGGATGGTGACACATTGTGGTGCTGTGGTGGATGGTGACACACTGTGGTGCTGTGGTGGATGGTGACACACTGTGGTCCTGTGGTGGATGGTGACACACGGTGGTGCTGTGGTGGATGGTGACACATTGTGGTGCTGTGGTGGATGGTGACACACTGTGGTGCTTTGATGGATGGTGACACATAGTGGTGCTGTGGTGGATGGTGACACATTGTGGTGCTGTGGTGGATGGTGACACACGGTGGTGCTGTGGTGGATGGTGACACATTGTGGTGCTGTGGTGGATGATGACACACTGTGGTGCTGTGATGGATGGTGACACATTGTGGTGCTGTGGTGGATGGTGACACATTGTGGTGCTGTGGTGGATGGTGACACACGGTGGTGCTGTGGTGGATGGTGACAAACTGTGGTGCTGTGGTGGATGGTGACACATTGTGGTGGATGGTGACACATTGTGGTGCTGTGGTGGATGGTAACAAACTGCAGTGCTGTGGTGGATGGTGACAAACTGTGGTGCTGTGGTGGAGGGTGACACATTGTGGTGCTGTGGTGGATGGTGACAAACTGTGGTGCTGTGGTGCATGGTGACAAACTGTGGTGCTGTGGTGGATGGTGACACATTGTGGTGCTGTGGTGGATGGTGACACTGTGGTGCTGTGGTGGATGGTGACACACTATGGTGCTGTGGTGGATGGTGACAAACTGTGGTGCTGTGATGGATGGTGACACATTGTGGTGCTGTGGTGGATGGTGACACTGTGGTGCTATGATGGATGTTGACACATTGTGGTGCTGTGGTGGATGGTGACACATTGTTGTGCTGTGATGGATGGTGACACATTGTGGTGCTGTGGTGGATGGTGACACACTGTGGTGCTGTGGTGGATGGCGACACACGGTCTTGCTGTGGTGGATGGTGACACACGGTCTTGCTGTGGTGGATGGTGACACACGGTCTTGCTGTGGTGGATGGTGACACACGGTCTTGCTGTGATGGATGGTGACACATTGTGGTGCTGTGGTGGATGGTGAAACACTGTGGTGCTGTGGTGGATGGTGACACATTGTGGTGCTGTGGTGGATGGTGACACACTGTGGTGCTGTGGTGGATGGTGACACACGGTGGTGCTGTGGTGGATGGTGACACATTGTGGTGCTGTGGTGGATGGTGACACACTGTGGTGCTGTGATGGATGGTGACACATTGTGGTGCTGTGGTGGATGGTGTCACATTGTGGTGCTGTGGTGGATGGTGACACGGTGGTGCTGTGGTGGATGGTGACACACTGTGGTGCTGTGGTGGATGGTGACACACTCTGGTGCTGTGGTGGATAATGACACACTGTGGTGCTGTGGTGGATGGTAACACACTGTGGTGCTGTGGTGGATGGTAACACACTGTGGTGCTGTGGTGGATGGTGACACACTGTGGTCCTGTGGGGGATGGTGACACATTGTGGTGCTGTGGTGGATGGTGACACATTGTGGTGCTGTGGTGGATGGTGACACACGCTGGTGCTGTGGTGGATGGTGACACACTGCGGTGCTGTGGTAAATGGTGACAAACTGTGGTGCTGTGGTGGATGGTGACACATTTTGGTGCTGTGGTGGATGGTGACACATTGTGCTGCTGTGGTGGATGGTGACACATTGTGGTGCTGTGGTGGATGGTAACACACGGCGGTGCTGTGGTGGATTGTGACAAACTGTGGTGCTGTAGTGGATGGTGACACATTGTGGTGCTGTGGTGGATGGTGACAAACTGTGGTGCTGTGGTGGATGGTGACAAACTGTGGTGCTGTGGTGGATGGTGACACATTGTGGTGCTGTGGTGGATGGTGACACAGTGGTGCTGTGGTGGATGGTGACACATTGTGGTGCTGTGGTGGATGGTGACACATTGTGGTGCTGTGGTGGATGGTGACACACGGTGGTGCTGTGGTGGATGGTGACACATTGTGGTGCTGTGGTGGATGATGACACACTGTGGTGCTGTGATGGATGGTGACACATTGTGGTGCTGTGGTGGATGGTGACACATTGTGGTGCTGTGGTGGATGGTGACACACGGTGGTGCTGTGGTGGATGGTGACACACTGCGGTGCTGTGGTGGATGGTGACAAACTGTGGTGCTGTGGTGGATGGTGACACATTGTGGTGTGATGTGACCCTCACTCGATATGGATGAAGACAGCCTATGCTGCCTGTTAGTTTCATAGTGTCGTCACTATCAGCCCACTTGGTACTACGAATAGCATCGACAAAATCTTTTGATGCTCACTCGAAACGATAAATGCGAGGGGGCTTTCCTCAGGAGACTGACACTCGTTCAAGACACTAGTAATGATGTCAAGGTAATGGCGCTGATGCCTATGCCTGAAGTAACTAAGGAATTCTTCCTTAAGCGCGGGCCACGACTCCAAATCGCGCACTTTGTCCAAATCCACGAAGGAAACGATAACACTTTTGGACCTGTCCACTGCCGCAGCGGCAGCGTTGATGTACTGCGCGTCAGTGGGGGTATCGTGTCGTTCCCTAACAGTCATCGTAGTAGTCGCTGCAGGGTTCACTCAACCTGGCGACTCAACCTGACGACGCCTCGAGTGAGGCGTCGTCAGTAGTCTCAATAGGGCAGGACTTCTTCTGGCAAGCGACTCAGGAGGACATTTCTCGACTGGTACTGTCGCTGGGTTTATGGTGAGAGACAGGACCGCGCTCCTACCTTCCTCACCCATCTACCACACGAGGGAGACAAGCTCACACTGGATGCTGAAATCACCACAAACTCACCTCTGAATTGCTGAAATGTCTGTGCTGAGCTGAACAACAACAGCAGAACATGCTGGTAAGGCTGAGCATGTGACTGAGAAACAGCGTGGGAAGCTGTAGTGTGGAGTCAGTGACGCCATTTCTCGGAGAATTCGACAAATTTCGGCCTGGATCCTGCTTGTACCTGTGTCTGGATGCTGAGATTTGCAAACACATCAGGATAACTCGTTGAGAGATGGATGCTTCTTGTGTAGGCTGATGAAGTGAAGATGACTTAACTCCTCTTCCTTCCCTCCCGCGGGGCAAACACATCTGCTGCGACCGCCACTGTCCACCATTTATATCGAGTGCTATTTACATCTTCTTGGTAGCGGGAATGAATGATAAGGCTTCGGAGGCTTCTTACTTTATTTGTGGTATGGGTACACAGGCTGTGTGTTTGTGACCAGGCCCCAAGGGAAAGAGAGACGGATCAGTAGGACTGTTTACCGAGTGATGCCTGGGCAAGAAGTGAGAAAGAAACATGGTGTGGCAGACTGACGCAGTGCTTTGCCGACCGTACCACACTGGACCAATACCTTGGCGTCCAGCTCACGCTAGATGTTGATCCAAGGCAGCCAGCTTTCAGGCAGGTAGCTTACAGCTTTTCATCTCATTACCTGCATGCATCGACACAACTAGAGATTTTTACAATGCTAGGAATTCGCAAGAGTCGACAAAGCACTGCGTACCTTGTCACAAGGTTCGTAGGTTCGAGTCTCCGTCGGCCAGAGATCAGTGTTTGTGAATATTTCGCCTGCTCTTGCGAATTCCTAGCATTGTAAAAATCTCTAGTTGTGTCGATGCATGCAGGGGATGAGATGAAAAGCTGTAAGCCACCTGCCTGAAAGCTGGCTGCCTTGGATCAACGTCTAGCGTGAGCTGAACGCCAAGGTATTGGTCCAGTGTGGTACGGTCGGCAAAGCACTGCGTACATTGTCACAAGGTTCATAGGTTCGAGTCTCCGTCGGCCAGAGATCAGTGTTTGTTTGATATATATATATATATATATATATATATATATATATATATATATTCCCATATCTGGGAAGAGATAATAGTATGAATCCACGAAACAAGTGGTATTGATACAAATACCAAACTGCATCCAGCCGAGATTAGATCCTGCGACATTCTCCCACCTATATATTCTTCATAATGCATGTGTGTGCTTCCATGTGCGTGTTTGTATGTCTGTACATATAGGTGTGTAATGTTTATGTGTACATATACGCGCATGTATGTGAAAGTACACATATGTACAGAAATTCGTACGCTCAGACGTATTCCCACATATATTTATTTTCATATATTGCTGTTAGCATTTTCATGACCACCATCCATACTATTCCTTTTGCTTACAAGGAAGTAGAAGCGGCTAGGCTTGTGGAACCCGGGGATATCTTTCTCTGCTTGCTCAGCGACCGAGGTACATTATTTTAGTGCCTGAAGAGCGGCAAGCCACCCCAAGCCCGGCTGTGTCACTAACTCGGCTTTAATAATGAAATTATCGCATATTGTGTGATAATAAATGAGCTGCTACTCTTGATAGTGTGTTAATGAATATGTTACACTTTTGTAAGTGTCAGTAAATGCGCTACAGTCTTGTTAGAGTATACTCAGTATATGTACTACACTGTTGTTAAAGTGTCAGTATACGAGTGGTATTGATCAATAACAACACTGCACTAGCCAGGGGTCGAACCCATGCTGCCTTGACCCGCCTCCTGGTGACCACTGAACCACACAATCCTTAAGAGTAGTGCAGTAGTGCAGTGTTGTTATTGATCAATACCACTCGTTCGTGGTTACAATAATATAATATACTGCTTGTTGAACTAGTACACCAAACAGGAAGCAGAATGAAATTAGCTTAGAGGCGTCCACACCACCGTATGTCCTTGGGTAGCGAGTACAACATCCAGTTCTGCTGGATGCGCTACTCTTAAGATTGTGTGGTTCAGTGGTCTAAGGCGTCATGTGTTTCGCTCACCATGAGGCGGGCCAAAGCAGCATGGGTTCGACCCCTGGTTAGTGCAGTGTTGTTATTGATCAATACCACTCGTTCGTGGGTACAATTATATATATATATATATATATATATATATATATATATATATATATATATATATATATATATATATATATATATATATATATATATATATATATACACACCTAATGTGGGTTCTCTTCTTGATGCGGGTTCTCTACTACCAATGAAAATACCTTGTCACTGTATTATTGTATAAGAAGATAACATTGTGTGAGTAATTCACTGAAGACAATGTTAAAATACTGACTGTAGACTTGACTATGAAACAGGACTCAGTATGGAGGAGGAGGGAGACTGGAGAGGAGAGGAATGGGAAGAGGGGAGTAGAGAAGTGCGGAGTAAATACGTGGGTATTGGTATAGCGCACAGTGAATCCCTCTGTAGCAAATAGTTTCGTTTTGTTTTGTTTGGCTTCCTGTTAATAGGGATAGTCATTAAAACGAAAAAAAAGCTATATAGCCAATATGTCTAGTCTGATGCTCTTTCAACTGGATATTCCTTCACAACCTCCGCTCCTCCCCGTGGCTCCTGTACCTCCATCCTCTCTTCCCCTCCCCCCTAAAGAGGCGAGAGAGTTTCCCTGTCTCCTAATATCTTATTTATTTTCCCCCTATAATCTACCTTGTCCATAATTACTATCGCAGTTGCTTTGTCTGCTTTCGTAAAGTGAAGTCTAAGATCGTTCATTAATTTATTCTGAGCTTTGCTCAGACCTCTGCAACACAAATGTCCTCAAAGATTTGTTAAGTTATACCATGAATTAAGGAAACATCCTGGACGTCACCTTACGAAAGCAGATAAAGCAAATGTGATAGTAATTATGGACAAGGCAGAGTATAAGGGAAAAATGTGGACCCCCGAGTTTCGGTCACCTCGGAAATCGTACAATTATGTAAGTGTAATATTGTAAGTGCTTTTGTAAGCTTTTGTAAGGGAGTAAATTCGTTCGGTAATGGCACTTGAGCAGCCTTCTGGAATGAATTATGACCGAAACTCGGGGGTCCACTGTATTAGAAAACGGGGGAACTGATATGCCCTTTAAATACTGCCACAAATGTGGCCAACCTTCGAAACTGTAAAATACATTTTAACTTGTGGTGTGTATTTCGTGTGAAGTGTTGTTGCGCAACACTTCTCTTGGACTTTCATGTATGTGACAGATGTTTTGGAATATAATACTGTAAAAATTTCATGGTGATAGATCTGAAAACAAAATTACTGAAAACTTTTTTTTTCTACGTCAACTCTCGCGCAGTCACAGGAAAATTTGATCAAGGAAAAGTGATGGAGATAAGTGATGGAGATAAGTGATGGAGATAAGTGATGGAGATAAGTGATGGAGATAAGTGATGGAGATAAGTGATGGAGATAAGTGATGGAGATAAGTCCATACGATGAATTCTTCCAAGCCTACGAAAGTATGACAGTACATTATTTAGGGTAATTTTGAAATGTGAAAATCACTATTTTTTTTTTAAATTTTCATGAAAAAGCAATAAAATAAATAATTAGAGATCAATTTTATGTAAAATAAAAAAAAATGTTGACGGAAGAACTATGAATTCTTGCGTAATACCAAAAATAACTTTAGTGAGTGTTCCTTAAATAATGAATGAACAACAGAAAATATTCAATGATCTTACTTCCGTGATAATCACAGAGGATGAACTAGTGTTGTATATCTCAAAACAGCTTTGGTGTTTCTTCTCACCACCCAGTGTTGCCTGAAACACCTCCTTAATAAATATATTCACATATAAAGTAAAGAATAATGAACGAATTGTCAGAATTTTCCACAGTCACATAAATTTATCATATGCAGTGTGAACTTGACTCACGAAATCGTAATGAAACGATTGCAAACCATTCCACGGGTGGGGTTCGAACCCGCGGTCAAAGAGTCTCAAAACTCTGGTATTTTTTTTTTCAGTATGAACTTGTTAGTTGGTGACACACGAAATTTTCAATAACTCAGGAAAAAACATAGAATAATAATCTAATCAGATGAAGTGCTAAACCCTAAAGTTTCATTCAGTGGTGAAGGGAGGGAAGTGTGAGAGGAGGAATGTAGAAGTGTAGGTGTGTGCGAGGGCAGGTGCTAGTGAGGGCAGGTGCTAGTGAGGGTAGGTGCTAGTGAAGGCAGGTGCTAGTGAAGGCAGGTGCTAGTGAGGGTAGGTGCTAGTGAGGGTAGGTGCTAGTGAGGGCAGGTGCTAGTGAGGGTAGGTGCTAGTGAGGGTAGGTGCTAGTGAGGGCAGGTGTCAGTGAGGGCAGGTGCTAGTGAGGGCAGGTGCTAGTGAGGGCAGGTGCAAGTGAGGACAGGTGCTAGTGAGGGCAGGTGCTAGTGATGTCGTGTGGGTCTTGGGAGAGATATTTAGGTAGACAAAGACACTCCTGGTAGGATGGTTACGGTATATTTACGGTCTATGAAGGAGAGAGTCCAGCCACGTCTGTCCAGTTATAGGTCTGTCGCTAGTGAGGGGGTACGCCTATGTGAGGCTGTGCACATGCGCTGAGCCTTTGACGTCAGCGGGTATCGTGACGTCACACACAAAGGGACCAGCTGTATAAGTGGGATGAACGCTGATACACTACACAAGTGTATATATGATACTGACACGACAGCTTGGCCATGTTATCGTATGACGTCTCGGCATACTATACAACTCTATAGGCTGAACAGACAGGTGGTACTGGGTGAATGTATACAATAGCAAACACATTATAACTTGGAACTGATCAAGATTAATCTTACTCTCGCACTTCTTGAGTTAATGGTACATAAGAGAAATTTAATGGATCTAGATATAAACAATATATATATTACAATTTCAATTTGCAAATTTGATCGATCAATCTGTATTCATGCACTCAGCGGGTTCTGAGGAAGAATAAATATATTTACAAGGAAGAAGTTTTAACAGAAAAGAGAGACTCGGCTAGCACGGTCAACTGTTAAAACTCAGAATTCGGAGGGAACATGAACACACACAAAAAATTCTAGATATTGAACACTTAGTAACAAAACACACAGTCGACAATTTCTCTTAACTCACTCATCTAATTGT
>WNWK01054416.1:0-11566 GCA_009830355.1 Cherax destructor
TCCCAAATATAAAAATTCCAAAATTCCTTCCAAATTCTGTCTATTGTTTACTGGCTGCTAATCGCTCTCACCCCCACGCCTGAAAATCGTTGCCTCCAGCACTGAGACAGATAATAGGATTCCCCCTTTTCCTCCTTGATGTCGTTCCAGACGGCTAACAATACCCTTTCACCCCAGCCCCAGGATAACAAAACCCTCTGCCCCCTATTCCTATCCTTAAGACAAAATTTCCTATCCAAAAACTTAATCTGACTACCCCCAAACCCCAAAAATGTTCTTACCTCGACTGGCGGTGTGCATGACTTTCCCGACGGTCTTTGTAGAAATGGTTTCGCTGGGATGTCCTCCCCGTCTTCCTTGGCCCCTTTTCTGTCGAGCCCAGTATTTGGGGCTACATTCGTCTGGTAGCACAGAAAAGGAGTTCGAATTTTCCCACAGCAGTCTTTTTTTCTTCTTCGTCGTTACTACCTCTCCTTTTCGTCTTCTTGATCTTCAACTTCGTCCCTGCTGCCCGGTCACTGCCCATGCCCGTCTTGACCTGGGGACCATAACGGGAGGACTACTACGAATCCTCTTGTTTTCCTCCGTCAATCGCCGTATCTCTAGCTTCGCTACCCTCAATTCCCCCCTTGTTCCCAAAAGTTGCTCAATAGGGGGCATCGTGGCTCAGTCCACAGACACGTTTTCACTGAGCTATAACGAGCCCACGTTTTCACTGAGCAAAGAACTATGAGGTGAGATAAGGTATGGGTGAGGGGTGTGTGGAAACAATGAGCTGAGGTGGGTGTGTGAGTGACAGGTGGGGGGGCAACGGGTGAGACAAGGTAAGATGTGTGGGTGAATGTGGAAAAGTGGGGCAATTAAGGTGTGGGGTGGGGGGGTGGGAAACGATGACCTGGGGGCTTCAGGTGTGGGGGGGAGGCGGGTGTGGCAACAATGAGGCAAGGTTAGATGTGTGGATGGGTGGAGTGTGACTCAGTGAAGTAAGGAAAGGGTTTGGATGGGTGGAGTGTGGCAACAGTGAGGTAACTGGTGGGGGTGGCTGGAGTGTGGCAATAGTGCAGAAAGGGGAAAGCTGTGGCATGGCGGGAGTGTGGCAACAGTGAGGTAAGGTAAGGTGTGTGGAGACTGGAGTGGGGTTTGAGTAAAAGTAAGGTGTGGGGGTGACGGGAGTGTGGCATCAATGAGGTAACATAAGATAGGTGGGTAATGAGATAAAAGATCGGGGTTTTGTTCTGTTTTTTAATCCCGGAGGTTCCCCCGGGATAACCCAAAAAAATGAGTGCTTCATCGAGGACTGTCTATTTATTTCCATTGGGGTCCTTATCTTGTTTTTCAAGGATGCGATCCCGGTACTAGCAAAACCTACCTGTTTTCCCCGGTGAAAAAGGGGAAAACCAGGTGTTGGGAAAAACCCAGTGTTTCCCCTCCTTGCCGGGGTTTTCGTTTCCATCCTTTGGGGGGGTCTTTCCCTCATTGCAATATGAGGTAAGATGTGTAGGTGACTGGGTGTGGCAACAGTGAGGGGAAGATGTGGGTGACTGGAGTGTGGCAACAGTGAGGCAAGATGTGTAGGTGACCGGGGGTGTGGCAACAGTGAGGGGAAGATGTGTAGGGACCGGGGTGTGGCGACAGTGAGGTAAGGTAAAGTGTGGGTTTTGGGGGGTGTGGCAACAGTGAGGTAAGGTAAAAAATGTGAAGGGGGGGAATTAACAGTGAGGTAAGGTAAGGGGTGTAGGGGACTGGGGTGGGACAACGGTAAGGTAAAGGGGTGTAGGTGACTGGGGTGGGACAACGGTAAGGGGGGTATGAGGGGACTGGGGTGGGACAACGGTGAGGTAAGGTGGGTAGGGGGACTGGAGTGGGTCAACGGTGAGGGAGGGTGTGGTTGGCTTTTCACTGGGGATGTTGCATCTTCTGCCGGGGTCTTTTGCTTTCTAAAAAATGATTTTCGTGTACATATTTGGTACCAATTTCTAGGATTTTCCCCCGGTGTATTTATCATGTATCTTTTCTTTTGCTTTGTGTGTGTGTGTGTACTCACCCAATTGTGGTTTTATGGTCGATACTCAGCTCCTGGCCCCGCCCTTTACAGATCGCCACTGGGGCCCTTCCCCTTTTTCCATGAGCTTTTTCATACCTTATAGAAACTTGTTTTGGGTTGCCCCCCTTTAAGTTGCACTTGGGCAAGCACTGGGGTTTACACCGACACTCTGGGGACACTTTCAGACTTACAAGTGGCTATGGTACAAATTTCTATCTAATTCAGTAAGGGGAATCCCCCGCTGCCTACACAATACTGGAAGGGAGTTTACTTACTTGAAAGAAGCGGGGGGCTATGTTTCCCGGTCTTCCTTTTATATAACCCCTCCTAACACCATTTTGGGGGAAACTTTTTCTGCAAAGGATGGTGTAAAGTGTCCTGCCCCGCACCTCAAAAGTTCCCTGGTTACTTGGGTATCCCCTTTAGCAATATATACAGTAAGTAACACTAGCTTCCAGATTTGAACTTAAGAAACGACGCTGGTACATACCAACACAAAGTCGTCCGTCCGCCTAAGACCACAGATAACTCACTAACGTTTTCCCAGAAAACTGGCCAGATACTGAGAGAAAGAAAGCCTAGTCTTACTGTAACAGGGTCTGGATGGGGGGCAGATGTCCACGGTACTCGGATCTCTCCGTGGCCCCAGGACAGATGTTGGGTCACGTGAGGATGCTGTGGTATCACAGCACGTCTTCTCCGTGTGGAGTCTGGTCTGGTAAGAACGTAGGTCACAATTTCTGACCACCACACTGCCTAGGGTCGTGTGGGCTGCCAGTTGTCTCTAGCTAAATAACCTAATGCTTGCCTATTCAGGCCTTAACTACCTATATTAGGGTGCTAGAGCTACAGTATTAATACCTAACTTGCCTTAATAATCCTACTATTAGTTTCTATCTGTACAAACTTGCCTAGTGTTCCTAGGTGGATAAATCTATCAATTAAAAAATACACAATAGTCACCTTCAAAAGTTTGGGGTGTAGTTGTTTTGGTTGGGAGTGTGGGTTTATAAACTCCGAGGGCCGATCCACGGTATGTTTAAGGCTCCTAACGGCTCACTTACCCTGTGGAACTTTTGGTGACTAAAAAAGTTTCCACATACCTCGTCTTAAAGCATGTATGGTTCCTGCCTCCACTACATCACTTGCCAGACTATTCCACTTCCTGACTACTCTATGGGTGAAGAAATACTTCCTAACAGCCCTTTGACTCATCTGAGTCTTCAACTTCCAATTGTGGCCCCCTTTGTTTCTGTGTCACTGAAAACTCACACCCTGTCTTTACCCCCCCCTTGTCTTTTCCCCGCAGTATTTTGTATGTCGTTATCATGTCTTCCCTAACCCCCCTGTCCTCCAGTGTTTAGGCCGATTTTTTTAACCTTTTTCTGGACTTTCCCCTTAGCTCGGGAACCCAACCCTTTGAAAAACCTTTGTACTTTTTTCTAATTTTTTACGTGTTTGGGAAATCGGGTTCCAAACTGGCTTTGCATACTCTAGTAGGGGCCCGGGCGTCCCGGTGTACAGTGTCTTGAACGATTCCCTTTCTAAGATTCGGAAGCAATTTCAGGTTTCCCAGTCGCCCGTAGGGCTGCAGCGGTTATCTGATTGATGTGTGTTTTGGAGATGTGTTTTTATACTCACCCCAAGATTTTTCTCTTTGAGCGAGGTTTGCAGTCTTAACCCCCCTAGCCTATATTTGGTTCGGTTTTTTCCCCCCTTCCCTTTCATGACTTTGCATTTGGCGGGGTTAAATTCGAAAGCCAGTTGCTGGACCAGGTGTCCAGCATGCCCAAAATCTTTTTGAAGTCCTGCCTGATCCCCCATCTGATTTAATTCTCCTCATTAACTTAAATCATCCGAACAGAGACACTTCTGAGTCTATCCCGTCCATTGAAATTTCACATATACCAAAAATGGCACTGGTCCTAGGACTGACCCCGTGGCCCCCCTCGTCACAGGCGCCCCTTGATCCCTCATCACGTATCATGACCCGTTGTTGCCTCCCTGTCAGGTATTCCCCAATCCATTGCAGTTCCCTTCCTGTTATACACCCCCAATCCCCCTAACTTCTGCACTAATCTCTTATGAGGAACTGTGTCAAAAGGGTTTTTCCCCTTCCCCAAGAAAATGCAATAAACCCCCACCCCCCCCTCTCGTGTCTTATTTCTGTTACTTTGTCATAGAATTCCAGAAGGTTTGTGACACAGGTTTTGTTTTCCATGAACCTGCTGGTTATCGTTTATAATCTTTTCCCTTTTCCCAGGTGCTCCACCATTCCCCTTTGATAATTTTCTCCATGACTTTGCACACTATACACGTAAGTGACACTGGTCTATAGTTTAGTGCCTCGTTTTTTGCCTCCTTTCTTAAAAATGGGAACTTCACCTTTTTCCCAAAACCCCAGGTAGCCGCCCAGTTTCAAGGGATGTTTGAATATTGTGGTTATTGGCCCCAGCATCTCTGTTCCCCTCTAAAGACCCACGGAGAGGAAAGTTGTCCGGTCCCACGTTTTTAGGGAAACAGGGGCACTGAAACCCCACCCCCCCCTCAGTTGTGTGTATGTCATCCAACACTTGGTATATTCCTTGTTTGGGGTCCCCCTTGTTCCCGTCTTCCCGAGTCCTTCCTGCCTCCAAAAAATACCTCCTTTAAAACTTTTTGAGCCCCCATACCTTTGGGTCGTTTTTAGCTCCAATTTTTTTCCCCAGCCTGATCACCCGGTCTTTGAATTTTTTTCTTTCCCCAATGTGACTATCCAGCAGTTTCGGGGCAGACTTCACTTTCAATGTTTTGTCATTTTCTAAAAACCGCTGGGCCTTCCAACTTATCAGTGCATCTGTTTCTGGCTCTAAACTTTCTCCTTTTTTTCCCCGGGTCCCTTTCCCCTTTTTCTTTTTTTCATTCTCTAGCGCATTTGTCTTTGCCTCCCCGCTCCTTTGGGTAAACCCAAAGGGGTCGATCCCGGGCTTCCCATTATTTCTGTTGCCCTTTTAACAGACCTTTCCTCTGCTTCCCCTGCATTTTGTTGTTATGTATTCCTCATTTTGGGGACCTGATTTAACTCAATGGTGACCTGACTTAACTCAGTGAAGGCGTGTTTTTGTGCTCTCCCGTGAATCTGAACAAGTTGTCCCTCCCCTTTAGCTACTTTTACCAGCAGCTAAAGGAAGAACTGAGGGAGCTAAACTTGAGATACAGCAAAGGATTTAGGAAAAAAAGAGGAAATTTGTAGTAATCCTCCCGTTGAGTATCCTCCCAAATCAAGAAAGGAACCTGGACAGGGGAGGGGAAGCAAGGGACAAAGTTGGATCGGGGGACGGATGGAGAGGTAGAATCAACGAAAATCCGGGAAAACTGTTGTGGGAAACACCCCAACCGTTTCCCCGTGCTACCCGAAAAAGGGAATCGATTTCAAGTGCCCGACGAACGACCCCAAAGGGAAAGGGAAAAAAATTGTTGTTGTTGGGGAAACCGGGTTGGTTACATGGATAGGGCCTTCTGTTTAAAGGGAATGGGATTGGGAGACAGGGTTTGCTTTCCTGGGGCTGGAAATGGAAATATTGTTCCCGTCTAGACGACATCATGAGAGGTAAGGGGAAGCAATCCTATTATCTGTCCCCAGTGCTGGGAGGCAACGATGTTGGCAGACGTAGAAGTGGGGAAACCTGACTAGCGGTTTTAAAGGTAAACAATAGACAAATTGGGGAAAGAAGGGGGGAAACCCTTCATATGAATTTTAAGGGAAGAGGAGTTGAAATAATTTTTGCCCGGGGGAAATTTGGGTGTCATGCGGGCGGACAAATACTGTAAGGAAAATGCAGTAACATTCATTGACAACTGGGACCTCTTTTTGGCGAAATGACTTTATGCCAGGGATGGGGTTCACTTATCCAGGTCTGGGGTGGGGGCACTGGAAACTGCGGTGGAGGGCTTTTTTAAAACTAGAAATAGTTGTGGTAGGGTTTTTTTTGGGGAAAAGGGGGAAGTCCCAGTGTAGTAATATTAGGGGTTTTTGGAGAACAAAGAAAGGCAGAAAAAAGGTGGATACTGGAAAAAGCCAGTGGCACTAGATGACAAGGACAGTAATAGGTATAGTGGAAAACAGAAATGAGGGGAAGGGTAAAGAAAAAGGGGGGCCCTTTAAATGTATATTACACCAATTGTCGTAGTGCTAGGAATAAGATGGACGGGGGTTTTCCCGTGGGGAAATTAATTTGATTTTTTTGCAATAACTGAGACGTGGTTTAATATGAAAAAATCGGGACATGCCTCCCGAATGTCACTTTCCGGGATTTTAAATTTTTCCCAAGTAGACAGAAGTATCGGGAAGGGGGGGGGGTTCACCCTATGTCCTGATCATTTAAATTGTTGCATAAAAAGGGATAAAGTCTGAAATAATACATACAGAGTCTGTCGGGATAAAATTTTCAGGGGGGTGTAAAAAATTGATTTTAGGCGTGATATATCCCCTCCAAACTTGAAGGGATAAAGGGGAGACTACTCTGGGAGGAAATTTTTAAAGGGCCCCAAAAATTAACGTAGTAATTCTAGGGGACTTTAACTTTAGTCAGATTGATTGGAATTTCTTGACAGGAATTTAGAATTTTTGGATTTTTTAAAAAGTAGTTCAGGATTTTTTTTGAAGGGTTTATGACAGAACTTACGGGGGGAAATAACCAATTTGATTTGGGTTTTTGGCAAAAAAAGGCCCTTGATAAAAATTTTGAAATTACAGAGGAACTCTGCACAAGCACCTGTAGTATTGAATGGATGTATGATGGTAGGGATAATTCGGTAACTTTTAGACGTTCGCTTGCGTTAAATAATGGGCTTAGAGAACATTTATCAACTGTGGACTGGGGTAACGAAGAAAGCTATAAATATGAAGTTTTTTAAACACTATACAGGCTGCCCAAAAAACATTTACCCCGTAAAAAAGAAATTAAATCAAGTAGAAATGACCCAAAAGGGGTGAATAATGGCCAAATATCTTTTAGGGAGAAAAAGGGAATTTAAAAGGCAAAAAGGGGGAGGGTCATCTTATAAATCAGTATACCATTAAGAGGGACATTAAAAAAAAGTATAAGAAAAGCCAAAAGGGACTATGAAATTAAAGTTGTTTGGGGTTCAAAAAATAACCCAAAAAATTTTTCCAGGTTTATAGAACAAAAGTTAGGGGTAAAATAGGTCCCCTTAAAAAACTCTGGGCATCTAACTGACAAGGAGAATGATATGTGCCCCTATTTTTTTTAATTATTTTCTCTCGGTTTTACACAGGAAACACTAATAATATCCCAGTAATTAATTTTTTTAGTGTCCCCGAAAAAAATAAATTTTGTAATATCACAGTCACTAGCCCCAAAAGGTTATGAAACAAGTAGACCGTCTGAAACAAAACCCAAAAAGGTCCCAAAAGAGTTTTTTAAAGGGGTTTTTAAGGAATGCAAAAAGGAACCCCGGGAAACCCAAAATCTTTAAAATTTTTTAATTTTTCTCTTCAAACAGGTGTAGTGTCTGGGGTATTGGGGAAAATGGCTAATGTAATTTTCCCCATTTTAAAAGCAGGGGACAAGTCACTACCGTTAAATTAAACCCCCCAATAAGCCTGACCTCAATTGTAGGCAAATTACCAAAAGTCAATTATAGCTGATATTTTAGAAGCCATTTAGATAACCATAATTTGATTAATGATACTCAGCATGGATTCACGAGGGGGCCCTTCCTGCCTATCTAATTTATTAACCTACTTTTGTAAAGCTTTTGGGGGCCGTTGATCACGATAAAGAATTTGATATTGTTTATTTAGATTTTAGTAAGGCTTTGATAGAGTACCGCACCAGAGACTGTTTAAAAAATGGCAGCTCATGGCATTTGGGGGGGAAATGCTGTCATGGATCGAGTCTTTGGGTCCCCAAAAGGAAGCAGAAAGTGTATAAATGGGGGGAAATCCAGTGGGGATCTGTAACAAGTGGTGGTCCCCAGGGATGGGGCTTAGGCCCGTTGTTGTTTATAATATATATCAATGACCTTTTATGAGGGGAAATTTCTAGTGATATGAGAAATTGCCGATGACACGAAGATAGGTAGGATAATTTATTCTAACGTAGATGTCGGGGAAATTCAGGAGGATTTAGACAAACTCAATTCCTGGTGAAAAGGAGATGCAGTTTTAAGTAGATAAATGCAAGGTTCGAAACTTTTTGGGGTGTCCATAACCCAAAACATAAGTTAAAAACGTAGAACTTAGCCATACAGATTGCGAAAAGGACTTGGGGGTGATGGTAAGCAACAACCTTAAACCCAAAACAGCAAAAGCCTAAGCGTACGTAATGGGGGAAACAGATTACTGGAATTTATATTAAGAAATGTAAGCAACATAAGTCCCGAGGTTATATTACAGCTTTATACATCGTTAGTAAGGCCTCACCCCAGATTACGCAGCTCAATTCTGGTCTCCATATTACAGAATGGAAAACCCTTAGAGAACATTCAACGTAGAATGACTAAATTAATGCATAGTTTGAAATCTTCCGTATGAAGAAAGATTGAAGACCCTAAAATTACATTCACTTGTAAGACAAAAAATGAGGGGGGACATGATCAGGTATACAAGTGGAAAATGGGGGTTAAAAAGGGGAATAAATAAGGTCTTGAGAATATCTCACCAAAAAGAACCCGCAATAATGGATTCAAATTAGATAAGTTTAGATTTAGAAAGGATATAGGGAAAATATTGGTTTAGAAATAGGGTAGTTGGGGAGTGGGAAAAGTCTGCCCAGTAGGGTTATTTAACTAGGACCTTGGCTAGTTTCAAATTTGGGGTTTGGGTAAATTTATGAGTGAGAGGGGTTTTGGGTTTTGAGTGGGAATTGCACATGAGTAAATAAAATTATCAAAAAAAATTTCTTGGGGAGCATTGCAGATTGGGTTGAACAAATATTTTTTGTGGGATGGAATGTGAAGAACCCGTTGAGGGGCCCAAAAGGCCTGCTGCAGTTTCCTCCATTTTTATTTTTCTTATTTCGTTTCCTGACTTTCCCCTTTCCCTGTCTCTGTCCCACTGAACCCCCGCAGGAAGTTTCATACCCGTTATCCCCCCTCTTATAGTTTGGCTTTTCCATTTCAACTCCTGTTGCCCCTCTCCCCCGTAACTCTACTATGTACTGAAAACTGAGACCCCCAAAGGTCACTGGCTTCCCCGGGGCCTCTCAAAGTGATGTCCATTCCACTTTATAATTTGTTCTGATTGTAACCCAATGTTTTTTTAAACCATTTGAAACTTGTGAGTTTATTACCTTTTTACCTTGTTGAGCTATCAAAACTTTTTAGGTCCCGTCCCCGGGCCCTTTTGTACCTCTGTAATCTTTTTGACTACCGCCACCCCGGATGGGTATGGGGGGCATAATAAAGATATTAAACCAAGTAAAACCTCAATATGTGTGTTTGTATGTGTGTGTATTGTGTGTGTGTGTGTGTGTGTGTGTTGTGTGTGTGTACTCCCTAATTGTACTACCTAATTGTGGTTCGGGGGCCGATACTCAGCTCCTGGCCCCCCCCTTTTCGCTGTCCGCACGGGGCTTTGCCCCCCTGCTCCATGACTTTATCAACCTTGTCTTAAAACTATGTATGGTTCCCGACTCCCTATACTGTTCTAGACTATTCCCTTCCTGACTCTCTATGGCTGAAGAAGTGCTTCCAACATCATTTTGACCCATCTAGTCTTCAGTTTCCAGTTGTCCCCCCTTGTTTCGTGTTCCTCTGGAACATCCTGTCACTATCTACCTTTCTTCCCCCCCAATATTTTTTTTCGTTATCATGTTCCTCTAACCCTTCTGTCCTCCAGTGTTGTTACCCCTTTTTCCCCTCAACCTTTCTTCATAGGACAGTCCCCTGAGTTGTGGAATAGCCTTGTCGCAAACCTTTGCACTTTCTCTAATTTCTTGACTTTGACCAGGTGTGGGTTCCAGACTGGGCTGCATACTCTAGATGGGCCTGACTACACGGTAAGTGTCTTGAACGATTCCTTGTTAAGAAAAGATTTCTTCGGATTTTTAACCCCGGAGGGTTACCCCCCAGGATAATCCAAGAAAGTCAGTGTCATTGGGACTGCGTCTTATTTCCATTTCCTTAATCTTGTCCCCCAGGGTGCGACCCACACCAGTCGACTAATCCCCCGGTACCTATTTGCTTCTAGGTGAACATGACAACAGGTGTAAGGAAAACGCGAAATGTTTCCGGGAATCGAACCCGGGCCCCCCGTGGAAAGGGGAGCTCAGCCACCAGACCACCGGAAAGCCGGGCCTAATCTTATTTGCCAGTCGCCCATGCTGCCGCAGTTATTGGTTGATTTTGTTTCCGGAGACGTGCTTGGCGTTTTCCCCAAGGTCTTTCTCCTTTTATGAGGTTTTTGGGCCTTTTTTACCCAGCCTGTACTCTTCAAAGGTCTTTTCCCCCTTTTTCCGTCTTTAACTTTTCATTTGGTGGGATTAAATTGAGAAGCCAGTTGCTAGACCAGATGTCGTTGTCCGGTCTCTTTGAAGTCCTGCTTGGTCCTCATCCGATGGTTCTCCTTATTTTTACTCATCTGCAAAAAAAAGACACTTCTGAGTCTATCCCGTCCGTCATGTCATTCACATATACCAAGAATAGCATGGTCCTAGACTGACCCCCCTGCTGTCCGGCGCCCACTTTGGGTACCTCATCATGCACCATGACCCGTTGTTGCCCCCATGGTATTCCCTGATCCATTCCCGTGCCCTTCCTGTTATACACGCTTGGTCTTTTCTTTTCCCCCTTTTTGAGGAACTGTGTCAAAACCTTCCCAGTCAGGGAAAATCAATCAACCCACCCTTTCTCGCTTGCCTTACCTCTGTTACTTTATCATTGAACTCCAGGGGTTTGTTCCCAGTTTGCCCCCCGAACTTTCTGTCTGGCGTTGATTATCCTGTTCGCTCCAGATGCTCCACCATTCTTTTCCTGATGATTTTCTCCAAGACTCTAAATATACATGGTGACACGTCTATAGTTTAGTGCCTCTTTTCTGTCTCCTTTTTAAAGTGGGGGCTACATTGGCCTTTTTTCCCTACCTCAGGATGCCCAGTTTTAAGGGATGTGTTGAATATTAGGGAAGTGGCAACTCAACTCAGCTCCTTCCCGAAGGACCCACAGGGGGATATTGTCCGGGCCCACGCCTTGAGGCATCAAGGTCACTGAGTAACTTTTCACCCTCCCCTCAGTTTGGGGTATGCCCCCCAAGCACTTGATACATCCCCTTTTTGGTGCACCCCATCCTGTCTACCCCGCTGCCTTCCTGCCTCCACTGTGAATACTTCCTTTAAAACCCCGAGTTGAGCCTCACATACCTCTTAATCGTTACTTTGAGCTCCCAACAATTAAAATTTTCACCAATAACTCATTACAGTTGTGACCGGGTGTAGATATGAATTGCTCATTACTTTATAATTTTTTATGATTGTAACCCTGTATAAACGTAAGTAAGAAATTTACTTAAAGATTCATTTA
>WNWK01054417.1:5000-11566 GCA_009830355.1 Cherax destructor
ACTGAATCCTGTTTATCCAGATCCTGGGTTACCCCACTGCTGGATGCAACAGAAGGGCTGTGAAAACATAAAAAATCTTTTAGCAAAACCCCCCCGGGAGGTTCCTTTTAAACTGGTGAGGGGGTTTGGGGGCCCAAAAAATTAATTTTCCTTCTTTTTGCCAAACCTGAATGCCTCCATTCCCCCCGGTGTTTTTAAAACTTTTTGGTTTTACTTCCCCCGAATGTCATAATAATAAATTTGTCAAACAGAAAATTGATTGCTTTTTTATCATGAACTAAGTTAAAATTCCCAAAAGGGTTTGCTACAGTACAATATTAAATTCAAATTTCTGGTTTTTTTCTGTACTACAGAACAAACATACTGTATGACAAAAAGGGTTCATTACTTCTCCCTAAATATAATGCAACAATTTTAAATAAAAAAACAAACTATTTGAAAAAAAAAAGGTCGGGGGGTTGGGTTGGGGTGACTGGTAGTATCGCAAGCAAGTCTGCTGCATCTGCCTGGGTGGTATGGGATAATTATAATCCAGTAACCCCAATTTTTTTCAACTATTTTTTATAGCATTTAAAGTGGCTGCATTAGGAATCTTTTGATTTTCATTATTCTTGGTAACCGGCAGCTGCATGCTCTTTCGTCTCCCCATACAGTCATTATTCATTTCTCAGATTTAGGGGATATTTTTATTTTTATTATAATTTTTTAAACGTACAATGTTTTAAAAAACATCTGCAAGTGATGGTGCCGAGGGTTTTGAATTTAGTGAAAATTAGTGGTATGTAAAAAAAATGATGTTAAAGTGTCTGTAGAGGCTAGCCATAAAGGGGATCTGTTGGTTTAGCCCCGGGGGGAAGGCCTTCTCGAAACACGTTCAGGTTAAAATTTTTTGGGAAAAAAATAGTTTTTTTTTATGAAATGATAGAGAATCTTTTTCCGTCATAACGACACCAAAAGTTTGAAATTTGAAGAAAACTACGAATTATGCTCCCGGTTATCGGTCTCAAGATGTTTACGCATCGGCGATTTCACCCCTTTGAGCCCTATTTTGGCCAATTCCAATGTTCCAGTCCCTAAAATCATAGCTATTTCGGCCCATTTCTTCTATCGATTGGGTACAAAAACAGCCTATTTACCAATTTCAACTACCCAAAATAGTCGTCAGAAAATGGCAATTTGGCCAATTTCACAAAATTTAAAACGATGCCAATTTCAAAATAGGGTCCAGAATAAAAAGGCAGACATTCCTGGCACTAAAATAACATCTTCTTTGTTCATTATTCACGTCTCGGGGCCCCCTCTTACATAACTTTTGCTTTCCATTTTGAATTTTTATTCTCAAAAAAAATAGAAGATTTACTGTTATGTATACAACTGTATCATTGTAAAAATGGTAAAAAATATCAGCGCACTTGTGCAAGAATGTTAGACTCACCAGTTGATGTGTATTGGACGCATGGTGTGATTTGTTTACCTTGAACATGGCGAAAATCAAACATTTTTGCTACTTTGAGCTCAATTTCAAGGTACTTGTCATTGTCAAACCAATCAAAATCATCTCTATTTCTGTAATATATCTTCCATTCTATCACATGAGACCAAGAAAACAGAATACATCAATAAATCCATACGAAAATAGACTGCAAAGTCGCTGTTTTAAACAAAAAAAACGGTCAAAGTTTTTTTTCTCATGCTAGTATGTGATGCAGGTTTTTTTATACTGCGCACACTGACCACATAGACCCATTCTTTCATAGTAGGTCTACCAGCCGTTTCCTGTTTAATTTGAAGCCGCTAGAATTTACGCGATCAGTACGGCACCAACCCTGCTCGTAAACGTTATACGGCACCAACCCAAAGGGTTAGGAAGTACAATGTCTGCACTTTAAAGAAGGGGTTTAGATATTTGCTGTTTAGGGTGACATCTAAACTGTCGTATCTCGAAGACAGTGATAGTGTGAATGATGGTGAAAGTGTTTCTTTTTTGAGTCACCTTCCCTTTGGTGGGAAAGACCAGCATGTTAAAAATGAACATGGCCTTTTAGATTCTAAAATTGTTCTGAGTTGCCTAAAAATACAGGATTAGTTTAAGTTGTTCATCCACAATAAGAAAATTAATAATGTACTGCTATATTGTATTAACTTTTTTTTATTTTGAGGTTATTTATTTTACTGTACTGCATTACAGTTTATTCTTGATTTCCAGTAGTGTCTCGATGACTTCCACTGCACAGTGTCCCATGCTTTGGGACTAAGTCTGCTGCATGGGCATATATCCATGAGCCATTGGCATTCAGTAGTGTCATTAATGCGGTGAACAATGTTCACTGCCCTGGACACTTTCGATTCAGTGGATTATTTTAAGGGGACACCTCTCACCCCCCCTTAGTCTGTTACACCGAGGTTTGACTAAAATAAAATTATTTTCTTGAGTACAATAAAAAACATCTCATGACATCAGCTCATTATGTTTCTCTACACCAGGTTGTGAGTGTGATGAAACAAGTATGGCTTGGTCAACAACGTTACACCTTCCAATGGTGCATTCTCTCGACTCGGAACATCCATGATCCAGATCTGAGCTCCTCTGAGGAGTGTTCAGTGTATACTCCTGGGAAGTGGTGGCAAAGGGTGATGTTTTATTCCATCCTCTTCGAGCTCCTCCCTGGTTGCCTTCTAACCATCAAGCCAATATTGCTCACTCTGGGGCTACATCTTTACCCTCTGGTTGAGATTTTATAAATTGTATAATACGTATATATGATTGCCATTTATGAGGCTTAGCATTTTAGCTTCACAAAGCAACTTTAAAAAATTGCTTTACTAAACTTTACTTTACATTTATATACAGTATATTATTTAAATTGCTTGGTCCTTATTAGAGCTTATATGACTGATATATTATATTTACTAGTACGTATCTCAGACCTGTATATGATAAATATCTGGTAACAAAATAGTTTTATTGCAAGCAGTTCCAATGTTTCTTATATCTTAACTTTGCATAATTTAACCTTAAACGGTCCAAAAATATATACGTTTTACCCCTAGGCCCAACGTATATATAGGTTTTTTACATGCTTTCTTATGGGGAAAATCAAGGTCGGGGCACTAGCGGGAAAAACGTTTTATACGTTTGGACCATTTAAGGGGTTAAGAATTCACAGCATAAGTTTTTCATTTGTATTCAAACTTATCACTCATGAAGTTCATTTTCTTGGACATTGGGATGTTAAGAAACATCCCATTTGTAATTTAGTTTTGCTTTTCTGTATCACATATCTCCACTTTGTAAATAAGGTATGGGAATGTTTAGTCCCTTTCATTTCTCATCTTGAAACAGCATGAGGTAAAGGCAACTAACTGCCTAATTATTAAAAACTAAAAAATGTTCTCTAAAGTACGTAATATAATTCCAAAGCCAACTGAATTGTGATTTTCACACACTTCTGGGAAGACAGCTACTGAGTTAGTGTGTTTCCTTCTTTAGATCAGCTTATGTCAAGCAGTTATGAAAACAAGTTGGTTTATTGAATTTTTGCCTTATTAAATTAAATTCTTTTGATATTAGCTTTGAGCTGTATTATGTTATGATAGAACTTCATCTTTGTGAAGTCAAGATCTGTTGAATGAAAATTCACTTCAAAGGTAAAGAAAAAAGAAGTATGAGATGAGCAACTATACTGAGTAAGCACAAGATAATAGACTGGTAATAATGATGCATGATACAGTGGACCTCGCTATTCGAACTTAATCCGTTCCAGGAGCTTGTTTTTAACGTGAAATGTTCGAAGGCGATTTAATATTTCCCATAAGAAATAATGAAAATACAATTAATCCGTTCCAGAAACCCAAAAATATTAAAAAATAATATATTTTAATAAAATTAAGCTTCTACATACACAAAAGAATTACATACAGTGGTACCCGACTTAGGATATTTTTCATTCCAGAATGCTGTTCAAGTGCCATTACCAAACGAATTTATCTCCATAAGAAATGATGTAAAATAGACTAGTCCTTTTAGACCCCCAAAATTACACTTACAAAAGCATTTAAAAATCAACTTACATAAAGGGTGTGTTTGGGGACCATCGTAAGTCGGGTACCACTGTACTACTACTAAAAGTCTTAGTAAATAAATGCATGTATTTTTACTTACCTTTATTGAAGATTGTTGATGGCTATGGAAGATAGGGAGGAGGAGTGAGGAGGTTGGGGTTATTGTTTGGAAGGGAATCCCTCCAAAAGGACTTCAGGTATCAAAGCCCTATCTGGGGTTACTTCTCTTTTGTCTTTTAATCCCACTAGGACCAGCTTGAGTCACTGGACGCTTTAACAAAATAACTGTCCACAGTCCTCTGTTTCTGGCGCCTCTTTAACATGTTCCTGAAGTAGGACATTGTTTGGTCACTGAACACGCTGCTGTTATGGCTTGTTTGAGCTTGCTCAGGGTGGTATTTTTCAACAAATGCCTGGACCCTATTCCACATTGCACAAATCTCCTTAATCTCTGAAGACGCACCTCCTTAACTCCCATTTCCTCCTCCTCCTGTGAATCAATAGCCTCAAATCTGGTCTTATGCTCTTCCATTTCCAGCTGTTGCAGCTCTTCAGTTGTTAGCTCTACCCTGTGGCCCTGCACTAACTCTTCCACATCCTCGCCACTCGCCTCCAACCCCAGGGACTTGCCCAATTCCAAAATAAGAGTCCACAACAGGCAGAGGGTCGGCAGGGTCAGGGTCAGCCTCAAACCCTTCAAAATCCCTCTGTTGGACACAACCTGCCACAGTGGTCTCAAGCAGAGTTCAACGTCCTGGAAGTCACTCCCTCCCAAGCCTTACCTATAAGGCTTATGCACCTGTAGATATTGAAGTGATACTTCAGAACTCTCTAAGGGTCAATTCAGTGTCCAAGGTCATTTCAAAGCACTTTTCAAACACTGCTTTTGTGTAAAGTTTTAAGTTACAGATGACCTGCTGGTCCATGGGCTGGAGGAGGAGTGGTGTTAGGAGGCAAGAACTTCAGTTTTATAAATCTGAAGTCTTCACACAGTAGGTCTTCCATGTTTTGAGGATGTGAAGGAGCATTATCCAGTAACAGGAGGCACTTTTTGTCCAAACCTTTTTCCTGTAGGTATTTTTTCACACTGGGGCCAAACACTTCATGGATCCAGTCACTGAAAAGTTGCTTTGTGACCCATGCATTCTGGACTAGATCTCCACAAGACACACAATCTATTTTTGATGACATTATGTTTATTGAACACTGGGATTTTCTGAGTGATACACTAGTAAAGGCTTCAATTTAAAATCCCCACTAGCATTACTACACATCATGAGAGTTAGCCTGTCTTTCATAGGCTTGTGTCCTGGCAGTGCCTTTTACTCCTGAGTAATGTAGGTCCTGTTGGGCATTTTCTTCCAAAACAGGCCTGTTTCGCACAATTGAACACTTGTTCAGGTTTCAATTTTTCAGTCTTTATGTAGTCTGAAACTCGTTTATGAATTTTCAGCTGCACGTTTGTCTGAACTGGCAGCCTCACCATGCCTACCACATTATGTATGCCACTACGATTTTAAATCTCTCAAACCAGCCTTTGCTAGCTTTAAATTCACTACTATTACAATCAACACTGGTTTCAGACATTTTCTTTGCAAGATCGGCATGCAACTTCCTTGCCTTTTCACAAATTATTGACTCCGACACTATCACCCGCCAACTCTTTATCCTTGATCCACACCAGCAACAACTTCTCAATCTCTTCTATTATTGTGGTCTATTTTGGCTCGCACAGAACACCTTTGCAACATCAGCTTCCTTAATTTGTTCCTCTTAAGCAGGATAGAAGCGATAGTTGACCTGTTTTTGCCATACATCCTGGCAAGCTCACATTCGCACACCACTCGTATTTTTGTATTATTTCCTTCTTCGTGTCTACGGTGTTTCTCACTTTCTTCATACCAAGGGTACCACTAGGAACGTTCTTGGGACCCATAGCTTATTCATGTACTTAACCCTTTGGGGGTCCAAGGGGGTCTCTGAAACTCGTTCTCAGGGTCCACGAATTTAAAAAAAAAAATTATGTTTTCTTATGGAATGATAGAGAATCGTTTTCCGATCATAACGCCACAAAAATTATGAAATTTGATCGAAAACTAACGGAATTATGCTTTCGCGAAGTTAGCGGTAGCCATGACGACACTTACGCATCCGCGATTTCGCCACTTTGAGCCCTATTTTCGGCACATTCCAATGTGTCAGTCTACTAAAATTATAGCTATTTCGCTAGAACTCCATTTTTCTATCGCTTGAGTACAAGAAACCGCCTATTTACCAATTTTAACTACCTCAAAATAGTGGTCAGAAAATGGCAATTTGGCCAATTTCACACAAATTTCAAACGATGCCAATTTCAAAATAGGATCCATAATAAACAAGACAGACATTCCTGGCACTAAAATAACATCTTCTCTGTTCATTAGTTATGTCTCAGGCCCCTCTTACATTACTTTTGCTTTCCATTTTGAATTTTTATTCCCACAAAATAATAGAAGATTTATTGT
>WNWK01054418.1:0-11566 GCA_009830355.1 Cherax destructor
CCTTCGACACAGTTCCTCACATGAGATTAGTAAAGAAGTTGGAAGAACAAGCAGGTATAACAGGAAGGGCACTGGAATGGATCAGGGAATACCTCAAAGGAGGCAACAACGGGTCATGGTGCGTGGTGAGGTATCACAGTGGGCGCCTGTGACGAGTGGTGTACCGCAGGGGTCAGTCCTAGGACCAGTGTTATTCCTGGTATATGTAAATGACATGACGGATGGGATAGACTCAGAAGTGTCTCTATTCGTGGATGATGTGAAAATAATGAGGAGAATCACATCGGAAGAGGACCAGGCAGGGCTGCAAACAGACCTGGACAAGCTCGACATCTGGTCTAGCAGTTGGCTTCTCGAATTCAATCCCTCCAAATGCAAAGTCATGAGGATCGGAGAAGGGCAAAGAAGACCGCTGACAGAGTACAAGCTAGGCGGACAAAGGCTACAAACCTCGGCAAAGGAGAAAGACCTTGGAGTGAGTATAACGCCTAGCACGTCTCCGGAGGCACACATCAACCAGGTAACTGCGGCAGCATATGGGCGTCTGGCAAACCTTAGATTAGCGTTCCGTTACCTTAACAAGGAATCGTTCAAGACACTGTATACCGTGTACGTCAGGCCAATACTAGAATATGCAGCACCAGTCTGGAACCCACACCTGGTCAAGCACGTAAGGAAACTAGAGAAAGTGCAAAGGTTTGCGACAAGGTTAGTTCCACAACTCAGGGGTCTGTCTTATGAAGAAAGGTTGAGGGAAATAGGACTAACATCACTGGAGGAAAGAAGGGTCAGAGAAGACATGATAACGACATACAAAATACTGCGGGAATTGACAAGGTAGATAGTGACAGGTTGTTTCAGAGAGGGAACACAGAAACAAGGGACACAACTGGAAGCTGAAGACTCAGATGAGTCAAAGGGATGTCAGGAAACATTTCTTCAGCCACAGAGTAGTCAGGAAGTGGAATGGACTAGAGAAAGATATAGTGGAGGCAGGAACCATACATAGTTTTAAGACAAGGTATGATAAAGCTCATGGAGCAGGGAGAGCCGAGACCCAGTAGCAGACAGCGAAGAGGCGGGGCCAGGAGCTGAGTCTCGACCCTGCAACCACAATTAGGTGAGTACAATTGGTGAGTACACACGGGATAGACTCAGAAATGTCTCTGTTCGCAGATGATGTGAAATTAATGAGGAGAATCACATCGGAAGAGGACCAAGAAGGACTTCAAACAGACCTGGACAAGCTTGACATCTGGTCTAGCAACTGGCTTCTCGAATTCAATCCACCAAATGCAAAGTCATGAAGATCGGAGAAGGGCAAAGAAGACCGCTGACAGAGTACAGGCTAGGCGGACAAAGGCTACAAACCTCGGCAAATGAGAAAGACCTTGGGATGAGTATAACGCCAAGCACGTCTCCGGAGGCACACATCAACCAGATAACTGCGGCAGCATATGGGCGACTGCAAGCCTAAGATTAGTGTTCCGTTACCTTAACAAGGAATCGTTCAAGACACTGTACACCGTGTACGTCAGGCCCATACTAGAATATGCAGCACCAGTCTGGAACCCACACCTGGTCAAGCACGTAAAGAAACTAGAGAAAGTGCAAAGGTTTGCGACAAGGTTAGTTCCACAACTCAGGGTCTGTCCTATGAAGAAAGGTTGAGGGAAATAGGACTAACAACACTGGAGGAAAGAAAGGTCAAAGGAGACATGATAACGACATACAAAATACTGTGGGAATCGACAAGGTAGACAGTGACAGGATGTTCCAGAGAGGGAACACAGAAACAAGGGGACACAACTGGAAGCTGAAGACTCAGATGAGCCACAGAGTAGTCAGGAAGTGGAATAGTCTAGAGAAAGATATAGTGGAGGCAGGAACCATACATAGTTTTAAGACAAGGTATGATAAAGCTCATGGAGCAGGGAGAGCAGAGACCCAGTAGCGGACAGCGAAGAGGCGGGGCCAGGAGCTGAGTCTCGTCCCCTGCAACCACAATTAGGTGAGTACAAATAGGTGAGTACACTTACACGCCCCGATGGCATGGTGGCTAGCGCTCTTGCTTCACGCACGGAGGGCCCGGGTTCAATTCCCGGCGGGGCTGAAACATTTTGAAGTGTTTCGTTACACACACACACACACATACATACAACAGGCCTAGTGTCTAATCGACATGTGCTTAGGACAAAATGGTAACTATCATACACACACATACGGAGGGAGGCCCAGAACAGTACAAAAACGACATAGCATCGAAAGTTAAGTCCGACCGAAACTGATGTACAGTCACATCAGAAGGAAGACAACAGTCAAGGATCAGGTGATAAGGCAGAGGAGAGAAGATGGGGAACTCACAAGTAATGATCAAGAGGTATGTGAGGAGCTCAACTTGAGGTTTAAGGAAGTATTCACAGTAGAGGAAGGAAGGCAGCTGGGTAGACAGGACGGGGTGCGTCACCAACAAGGGATGTATCAAGTGCTGGAGGGCATACACACAACTGAGGAGGAGGTGAAGCAGTTACTCAGTGACCTTGATACCTCAAAGGCGATGGGTCCGGACAATATCTCCTGTGGGTTCTTCGGAAGAAGCTGAGGTACTGAGTGTGCCACTTACCATAATATTCAACACATCCCTTGAAACTGGGCAGCTACCTGAGGTATGGAAGAAGGCCAATGTAGTCCCCATCTTTAAAAAGGAGACAGAAAAAGGCACTAAACTATAGACCGATGTCACTTACGTGTATAGTGTGCAAAGTCCTGAGAAAATCATCAGGAAAAGAATGGTGGAGCACCTCGAGCTGAACAGGATAATAAACACCAGTCAGCACGGATTCCGGGAAGGCAAATCCTGTGTAACAAACCTCCTAGAGTTCTATGATAAAGTAACAGAGGTAAGGCAAGAGAGAGAAGGGTGGGTTGATTGCATTTTCCTGGACTGCAGGAAGGCCTTCGACACAGTTCCTCACATGAGATTAGTAAAGAAGTTGGAAGAACAAGCATGTATAACAGGAAGGGCACTGGAATGGATCAAGGAATACCTCACAGGGAGGCAACAACGGGTCATGGTGCGTGATGAGGTATCACAGTGGGCGCCTGTGACGAGCGGTGTACCGCAGGGGTCAGTCCTAGGACCAGTGTTATTCTTGGTATATGTAAATGACATGACGGACGGGATAGACTCAGAAGTGTGTCTGTTCGCAGATGATGTGAAATTAATGAGGAGAATCACATCGGAAGAGGACCAAGCAGGACTTCAAACAGACCTGGACAAGCTTGACATCTGGTCTAGCAACTGGCTTCTCGAATTCAATCCCACCAAATGCAAAGTCATGAAGATCGGAGAAGGGCAAAGAAGACCGCTGACAGAGTACAGGCTAGGCGGACAAAGGCTACAAACCTTTGCAAAGGAGAAAGACCTTGGGGTGAGTATAACGCCAAACACGTCTCCGGAGGCACACATCAACCAGATAAAGGTGAGTACAATTAGGTGAGTACATACACACACACATACACACGCGGGGAATCGACAAGGTAGACAGTGACAGGATGTTCCAGAGAGGGACACAACTGGAAGCTGAAGACTCAGATGAGTCAAAGGGATGTTAGGAAGCATTTCTTCAGCCACAGAGTAGTCAGGAAGTGGAATAGTCTAGAGAAAGATATAGTGGAGGCAGGAACCATACATAGTTTTAAGACAAGGTATGATAAAGCTCATGGAGCAGGGAGAGCAGAGACCCAGTAGCGGACAGCGAAGAGGCGGTGCCAGGAGCTGAGTCTCGACCCTGCAACCACAATGGGTGAGTACAATTAGGTGAGTACACTTACACGCCCCGATGGCATGGTGGCTAGCGCTCTTGCTTCACGCACGGAGGGCCCGGGTTCAATTCCCGGCGGGGCCGAAACATTTCGAAGTGTTTCGTTACACACACACACACATACATACAACAGGCCTAGTGTCTAATCGACATGTGCCTAGGACAAAATGGTAACTAACACGCACACACAACAGGCCCAGTTTTCAATCGACATGTGCATAGGACAAAATGGTAACTAATACACGTACATACACACACGGGGCCAGGAGCTGAGTCTCGACCCCTGCAACCACAATTAGGTGAGTACACATACACACACACACACACACACACACGTGGCAATGCTTTATTTAAAGGAAGCAAAGTCAGGGTATTTTTCCAGAATGGTCTGTAATATACCACTGTGGATAAAATACTTTGACATATCTTGAACATTTCTGAGTGAGTTGTCTCTGAATTCATTAATTTTATCGCACTCCAGTACATAATGACGCTGGGTGTGACAATAATCCAACTGGCAAAGTTTACATTTTGTTTGGTCTACATCTGGTGGTGGTGATTTAACCTGCCAAACATACTTGAGGCGCCTTTTTCAACATAGTTTCAATGTTTGAAACTACGTCACTGAGAGTTTTGGAAGTTATCTAGGCATTCCAAGATGCTGGGAATGAGCTCAATAACTTTGGTCATAGGTCACAATAACATGCTAGTTTTGTCCTTGTTGGACACTGAAGAGGGAACCTCATCAAGGGGGGCTCCCTGGTGCGGTGAAAAGGTTCTTGGTCTGAGGAATTAGGCCTTTTGGTCTCCTTCCTCAGACCAAACCTAATTACCCCCAATCCCCCCTTCTCTATCTCATCCTCCCTTTCCCTTTCCTCCCCCTCCCATCCCTCCCTTTTCCATGTCCCGTTTGTAGCCTCTGGGGTCCTCCCCTCTAGGTAGGGGGAAGTGTGCCAGGGTTACTCCTGCTCCGTGGGGTTTCTCGGGAGTGGTGTAGTTTGCCGTGGAATCTAGATCATCTGGATGTGCCCTGTTTCCTTCCCGGATTTCCAGGAGGTGGGGAAGGGTGTCCTGCAGGTGACAGGTGTATCTCCAGAGGCTGCCTGTCGGTTCTAGGAGGTGGCAGCCGAAGGAGGTATGCTCTGTGGCGTGTATTCGACCCCCCTCTCTTTTGTCTGTCGAGGCGGCTCGGTAGTTGTGAGGTTGATATCCCAGAGCGCTGGTTTACTGGCGTGAACAGTAGGGTATGGCACAGGTTCCACGCTGCATCTGCACTGCTGGCGGTCTTGAAGTCCTCTTGGATGAGAGGGAAAACTTAAGGCCCTTTCATGCCTTCTAGTAACTGTCCCTCTTCTTTTTTTTCCTTTCTTTTTTTTCTTTAAAATAATAATAAGAAAGAAGTACCACCATCATGGAGTCTTCATTCCATGACCCCCCTCCTCCTCCCAGGGCCCTTTTTGTTACGACATCCTGTTCTGACCCGGTTTCGTTATTGGACCATTCTCCAGACTTTTCCCATACCCCTGTACCTCCTGCTAATGAGACTTTGTCACCTGCTCCAGGTGCTGAGGCTCTGCCCATTTCTTCTAGTACCTCTACCTCTTGCACGCCTTTAACTATGCGTCCAGCTTCCCCAAATACGGTGTGACAGTTTTCGGATCACCCACCTGCCTCAGGTTGGGCCGCCTGCAGTCCTATGCCTAAACGTTTCAGACCATTTGCTGATGACAGTTTTTTTTTTATTTCTGCTCATTCCACCCAGAAACGACCTACACGACACCCACTTCCTTTACGCACCATGTTTACAAGTACACAGTGGACCAAATTATTTTCCCTACAACCGACATTTCCAACTGATTATCTTTCAGACCACAGTATTGGTAAAGCTCTTTTATGACATGTTGGCTGAAATATATCATTTTATGCTCCTCGAAGTGGTGCGTGCATTGTTACAGTTCAGAATGCAGATCAAGCTCATGATCTTTCCCATCATACTTCCATTGATAACGTTCCTATTACAGTTCACAAGCACGCTTCTCTGTTATTGCAATGGTACAGTGGTCTTACCGCGTACCATTGTACGGTGTGATTTTCTGTCTCGAGGTGACGATATTTTAGAGCAATTAGCCCTTCAGGACCTTCCAATTCTCAAAGTGATTACATATGTCCTGCCCGCTTGTGGGCGGAGGCGCTTTACCAGTAACATCGCCTGCTTAACCTTTGACTGAAGTGAACTCCCGTCCTCCGATTATATCGTGGGACATCGCCTAGGGGTCTGTAAAATGGTCCCTACACCCCCAACAGTGTCGAAATTGTTGGCAATTTGGACATCCTGCTAAATACTACAGGTCTGTATCTCTTTGTCTTCACTCATTCCGGTCTTCTCTCCAGTTGCCTTCCTTGTATGTTCATGTAGTGTCTGCCTTTTCCCTCCACCCCTTGGGAGGTTCCGATGGTTCGTGTCTGTTCTCCCCTACTGCCATGTGCCAAAGCTCTTCTACCTATGGCTGCTTCTTGCTCTCTCTTTCTTGATCACTTCCAGTCGCATGCTCATGCCATCGCTGCTTATACAGATGGTTCTAAATCCTCTGACGGTGTTGGGTTCGTGGCGGCATTCCCTGGCGATGTTGTCAGGGGTCATTTGTTAGACTCGGCTAGTATTTTTACCACCGAGTTGTATGCCATCCTCATAGAGTTTCTCCGTATTACATATATGTCTCCTTCGGCATTTGTGATAATTTCAGATTCCCTCAGTGCTTCACAGGCCATTAAACAATTTGATTCCCCTTATTCATTGGTCCTTCGTATTCAGCTTTGGTTGCACCATGTGGCTAGCAAAAACAGATGTTGTTTTCTGTTGGGTCCCTGGACACATTGGTGTTCAGCGCAACAAACAGGCGGATGCTGCTGCGCGGTTAGCGGTACATGATCTTCCGGTTTCCTATAGAGGTATTTACTTTACTGTTCAGGGATTATTTTAGTCATCTCTGCCCATCTTTGCGGCCGTTGACAACAACCATAACAAATTGCGCTCTATTAAACCACTTTTAGATTTGTGGCCATCTTCTTACCATCATTGCTGTACTTGGAAGACTGTGCTATCCCGTCTTCGCATCAGCCTTACCCCTGAGTAACTCATGGAATGACACCCTATTCCTGTCTGTGAGGTCTGTCAGGTCCCTATTTCGGTTCTTCACTTTCTTGTGGATTGTCCAGTTTACCAGCGAGCTCGCATAATTTACCTACACCGCCGCCGCTGCCCTACCGCACTTACCTTATCTTCCCTTCTTGCAGACGGCCCTGTTTTTGACTTACGGTCACTTTTTTACTTTTTGTCAGCAACTTCTTTACTATACGAACTTTGACATATAGCCCCTAGCGTCCCTTCCAGCCCTTTTCTCCCCTCACCTCTGTTCCCCTCTCCACCTAGCTCTTCATAGCCCCGGTACTATTTTCTGCCCCACAGAGCTGAATGACTCTTCTCGGTTTAGCACTTTATTTGATTATAATAATGGACACTGGAGTTGAAAATTTGAAGCTGATTGGATGAGGCGTTCTTGAGTTATGAGAAAAAAAATGGAATACCTGGAGTATACCTGGAGAGAGTAAGTAAGTAAGTTTATTCAGATATACACAAATACATTATCATACATAGCAGCATATGTGTAGAGAACCTAGGATAACCCAAAAAAAGTCAGACAGAGTGACTTATTTCCATGGGGGTCAACGCCCCTGCAGCCCGGTCTGTGACCAGGCCTCATGTTGGATCAGAGCCTGATTAACCAGGCTGTTACTGCTGGCTGCATGCAGTCCAACGTACGAATCACAGCATGGCTGGTCAGGTACCGACTTTAGGTGCCTGTCCAGTGCCTGTTTGAAGACAGCCAGGGGTTTCTTGGTAATCCCCCTGATGTATGCTGGGAGGCAGTTGAACAGTCTTGGGCCCCTGACACTTATTGTGTTGTCTCTCAACGTGCTAGTGGCACCCTGCTTTTCATTGGGGGATGTTACATCGCCTGCCGAGTCTTTTGCTTCGTAGGGAGTGATTCTCGTGTGCAAGTTTGGTACTAATCCCTCGAGAATTTTCCACGTGTATATAATAATGTATCTCTCCCGCCTGCGTTCTAGGGAGTACAGGTTTAGGAACTTCAAGCGTTCCCAGTAATTGAGGTGGTTTATCGCAGATATGTGTGCCGTGAAGGTTCTCTGCACATTTTCTAGGTCAGCAATTTCACCTGCCTTGAAAGGTGCAATTAGTGTGCAGCAATATTCCAGCCTAGATAGAACAAGCGACATGAAAAGTGTCAACATGGGCTTGGTATCCCTGGTTCATTTTTCTAGCAGATGCGATTGCTACGGTGTTATGGTCCTTGAAGGTGAGATCCTCTGACATGATCACTCCCAGGTCTTTGACATTAGTTTTTCGCTCTATTGTGTGGTTGGAATTTGTTTTGTACTCCGATGAGATTTTAATTTCCTCACGTTTTCCATATCTGAGTAACTGAACTTTCTCATCATTGAACTTCATATTGTTTTCTGCAGCCCATTTAAAGATTTGGTTGATGTCTGCTTGGAGTCTTGCAGTGTCTTCAACGGTGGACACTGTCATGCAGATTCGGGTGTCATCTGCAAAGGAAGACACTGCACTGTGGCTTATATCCCTGTCTATGTCCGATATGAAGATGAGGAACAGGATGGGAGCGAGTACTGTGCCTTGTGGAACAGAGCTTTTCACTGTAGCCTCCTCAGACTTTACTCTGTTGACTACTACTCTTTGTGTTCTACTTGTTAGGAAGTTATAGATCCATCTACCAACTTTTCCTGTTATTTCTTTATCACGCATTTTGTGTGCTATTACACCATGGTCACACTTGTCAAAGGCTTTTGCAAAGTCTGTGTATATAACATCTGCATTCTGTTTGTCTTCTAGAGCATCCTGGACTTGGCGTAGTGGTCCAGTAGTTGGGTAGTTGGGACAGACAAGAGCGACCTGCTCTAAACCCATGCTGCCCTGGATTGTGTAATTGATGGGTATCTAGATGAGTGGTGATCTTGCTTCTTAGAACCCTTTCAAAGATTTTTATGATATGGGACGTTAGCGCTATTGGTCTGTAGTTCTTTGCTATTGCTTTACTCTCCCCTTTGTGGAGTGGGGCTATGTCTGTTGTTTTTAGGAACTGCGGGACGACCCCAGTGTCCATGCTCCCTCTCCATAGGATGTTAAAAGCACGTGATAGGGGCTTCTTGCAGTTCTTGATGAACACGGAGTTCCATGAGTCTGAGCCTGGAGCGGAGTGCATGGGCATGTCATTTATCGCCTTTTCGAATTCATTTGGCGTCAGGGTAATATCAGATAGGCATGCGTCAGTCAAGTTCTGTGGCACTCTCATAAAAAAATCATTTAGGTCTTCGATTTTCAGTGGTTAGCGGCTCGCTAAAAACTGAGTCATACTGGGACTTAAGTAACTCACTCATTTCCTTGCTGTCATCTGTGTAGGACCCATCCCGTTTAAGTAGGGGCCCAATACTGGATGTTGTTCTCGACCGTCCACAGGATGGATATGGGGTGCACAATAAACTAGCCACTTCGGTGGCAAAATCTAAATCTGTTGTTCTCGAAGAAAAATAAAATGAAAATATTAGGCAACCACTTTGAGGTGCCCCTTTGGGATAAATAATAATAATGCTCCGGGTACTAGAAGAATGATCAAACCACCAAATCCTTAAATGACCCACATGAGTTCAGTGCTTTGTACAATACAATTGCACCTGCATCCCATCATCTCCAGAGAGATCATGAGAGAGAGAAGATTCCATTTTTCCCTGCGTGTGAGATGACATCCTGAGAGATCGTAACTGTCAAGCAAGAATAACTGCAATGTATGACGCTGACCTCATTGCCCTACTGAAGTCTCTCAGCTCATGCTGACAGATTCCATTACTTGTTGCATGAAACCCACCCTGTGTGACAAAATACGAAAGGGAAATATAGCAGGCTTTTTCCCACAATATAAATACACATACAAAGTATGGTAGAAGGATACTGTAGGTGTTACCACTATGGTATGGTAGCAGGAGACTGTAGGTGCTACCATTACTGTATGTCACCATCACAGTATGGTAGGACACCACAAGTGTTACCACTTACTGTATGCCAGCATCAAGGGTATGGTAACGGCACTCTGCGAGTGTACCTAATTGTGTTTATAAAAATAGACTGATGAAGATTAACTCTATGATGCATGTTAGTGACGCATGAGCCTGGAGGACCACTCCATTGTTAAGAGCTACTTATATCAGTGTAAAAAAATAGCTTACACAGTCATCCAATAATACAATAAACTGATTATAAATATCTCTTTGTTCTCAACTCTTTGGGCACATAATTGTTATCAGTCAAGTGGGATTTGACGAGATAGTGGAGTTTTGTTCATCAGGAAATAGGAAAATTTATTCTGATGGTGGTCTTTGTCAGATGAAGACCCACTCAGTGATGAAGCAATCACTGGTTATCAGTAGATTCACTACAATTGTAACTAGATATAAACATGTTGTTGGATTATGTATTGGTGGATAAAAGGTTGATGGGTAGGCTTCAGGATGTACATGTTTATAGAGGGGCAACAGATATATCAGATCATTATTTGGTTGTAGCTACAGTTAGAGTAAAAGGTAGATGGGACAAAAAGAAAATGGCAACAGCAAGTAAGAGAGAGGTAAAAGTGTATAAACTAAGGGAGGAGGAAGTTAGGGTGAGATATAAGCAACTATTGGCAGAAAGGTGGGATAGTGCAAGCATGAGTAGTGGGGGGGGGTTGAAGAAAGTTGGGATAGTTTTAAAAATGCAGTATTAGAATGTGGGGCAGAAGTTTGTGGTTATAGGAGGGTGGGTGCAGGAGGAAAGAGGAGTGAGTGGTGGAATGAAGAAGTAAAGGGTGTGAAAAAAGAGAAAAAGGTAGCTTATGAGAGCTTTTTACAAAACAGAAGTGTTAATAGAAGAGCAGAGTATATGAAGAGTAAAAGAAAGTTGAAGAGAGTGGTGAGAGAGTGCAAAAGGAGAGCAGATGAAAGAGTGGGAGAGGCTCTGTCAAGAAATTTTGCTGAAAACAAGAAAAAAATTTGGAGTGAGATAAACAAGATAAGAAAGCCTAGGGAACAAATGGATTTGTTAGTTAAAAACAGAGTAGGGGAGTTAGTAGATGGGGAACTGGAGGTAGTATTGGGTAGATGGCGGGAATATTTTGAGAACTTTTAAATGTCGATGAAAAAAGGGAGGCGGTAATTTCACGTACTGGCCAGGGAGGTACAACATCGTTTAGGAGTGAAGAAGAGCAGGATGTGAGTGTGGGGGAGGTGCGTGAGGCATTACGTAGAATGAAAGGGGGTAACGCAGCTGGAACTGACGGGATCATGACAGAAATGTTAAAAGCAGGGGGGGATATAGTGCTGGAGTGGTTGGTATTTTTGTTTAATAAATGTATGAAAGAGGGAAGGTACCTAGGGATTGGCAGAGAGCATGTATAGTTCCTTTATATAAAGGAAGGGGATAAAGAGAGTGTAAAATTATAGGGGAATAAGTTTACTGAGTATACCAGGTAAAGTGTATGGCAGGGTTATTATTGAAAGAATTAGAGGTAAGACAGAGAGTTGGATTGCAGATGAGCAAGGAGGCTTTAGAGTGGGTAGGGGATGTGTAGATCAAGTGTTTACAGTGAAGCATATATGTGAACAGTATTTAGATA
>WNWK01054419.1:0-11565 GCA_009830355.1 Cherax destructor
AAATTTTATGATTTTCTTTGGAACTTATAAGGTATATTTTATCTAAAAATAGTTTTTCAGAAAATCCTTGAAAATGCCTTGAATCGTCAAAAATGCAATAAAATATCGTTTTATAGCATTTTGAATATTTATTAATTATTTACATATTTTTAAAAAATCCATTAAAAATCTATAAAAATCAATATTTTTATAGAATATTTCATATTATTTCGAAAAATACATGAAACATTAAACTCGAAAAATGTGCTAAAATCGTTTTATTGCATATTTCGACGTTTTAGAGCGGTTTGAGTGCTTTTCTGGCAAAACTCATTTTTAGCTAAAATACTTACATTTTCACTTTTAAATAGAATTTCTGCAATTGAAATTTATGGGAAAAGTAAGCAAATTTTATGATTTTCTTTTAGGAAGCTTACTCATAGGTATATTTTATCTAAAAAATAGTTTTCTAAAAATCCTTGAAAATGCCTTAAATCGTCAAAAAATGCAGTAAAATCAAGTTTTATAGCATTTTTGAATATTAAATTAATTATTTACATATTTTTAAAAATCCATTAAAATCTATAAAAATCAATATTTTTATAGAATATTTCATATTATTTTCGAAAATACATGAAACATTAAAAGCTCAGAAAAATGTGCTAAAATCGTATTTTATGGCATATTTCGACGTTTTAGAGCGGTTTGATGCTTTTCTGACAAAACTCATTTTCAGCTAAATACTTAGATTTTCACACTTTTAAATAAATTTCTACTGCAATTGAAATTTATGGGAAAAGTAAGCAAAATTTTATGATTTTCTTTTAGGAAGCTTACTCATAGGTATATTTTATCTAAAAAATAGTTTTCAGAAAATCCTTGAAAATGCCTTGAATCGTCAAAAATGCAATAAAATATCGTTTATAGCATTTTTGAATATTATTAATTATTTACATATTTTAAAAAATCCATTAAAAATCTATAAAATCAATATTTATATATTATTTTCGAAAAATACATGAAACATTAAAAGCTCAGAAAATGTGCTAAAATCGATTTTATGCATATTTCGACGTTTTAGACGGTTTGATAGCTTTTCTGCAAAACTATTTTTAGCTAAAATCTTACATTTTCACACTTTTAAATAGAATTCTACTGCAATTGAAATTTATGGAAAAGTAGCAAATTTTGATTTTCTTTAGGAAGCTTACTCAAGGTATATTTATCTAAAAATAGTTTTCAAAAATCCTAAATCACTATGAAATCGTTATATTTGAATATTTATAATTATTTACATATTTTAAAAATCCCATTAAAAATCTATAAAAATCAATATTTTTATAGAATATTTCATATTATTTTCGAAAAATACATGAAACATTAAAAAGCTCAGAAAAATGTGCTAAAATCGTATTTTATTGCATATTTCGACGTTTTAGAGCGGTTTGAGTGCTTTTCTGCAAAACTCATTTTTCAGCTAAAATACTTAGATTTTCACACTTTTAAATAGAATTTCTACTGCAATTGAAATTTATGGGAAAAGTAAGCAAAATTTTATGATTTTCTTTTAGGAAGCTTACTCATAGGTATATTTTATCTAAAAAATAGTTTTTCACAAAATCCTTGAAAATGCCTTAAATCGTCAAAAAATGCAGTAAAATCAAGTTTTATAGCATTTTTTTAATATTTATTAATTATTTACATATTTTTAAAAAATCCCATTAAAAATCTATAAAAATCAATATTTTTATAGAATATTTCATATTATTTTCGAAAAATACATGAAACATTAAAAGCTCAGAAAAATGTGCTAAAATCGTATTTTATTGCATATTTCGACGTTTTAGAGCAGTTTGAGTGCTTTTCTGGCAAAACTCATTTTTCAGCTAAAATACTTAGATTTTCACACTTTTAAATAGAATTTCTACTGCAATTGAAATTTATGGGAAAAGTAAGCAAAATTTTATGATTTTCTTTTAGGAAGCTTACTCATAGGTATATTTTATCTAAAAATTAGTTTTCAGAAAATCCTTGAAAATGCCTTGAATCGTCAAAAATGCAATAAAATAAGTTTATAGCATTTTTAATATTATTAATTATTTACATATTTTTAAAAATCCCATTAAAAATCTATAAAAATCAATATTTTTATAGAATATTTCATATTATTTTCGAAAATACATGAAACATTAAAAAGCTCAGAAAAATGTGCTAAAATCGTATTTTATTGCATATTTCGACGTTTTAGAGCGTTTGAGTGCTTTTCTGCAAAACTCATTTTTAGCTAAAATACTTAATTTTCACACTTTTAAATAGAATTTCTCTGCAATTGAAATTTATGGGAAAAGTAAGCAAAATTTTATGATTTTCTTTTAGGAAGCTTACTCATAGGTATATTTTATCTAAAAAATAGTTTTCAGAAAATCCTGAAAATGCCTTGAATCGTCAAAAATGCATAAAATAAGTTTTATAGCATTTTTTAATATTTATAATTATTTACATATTTTAAAAATCCCATTAAAAATCTATAAAAATCAATATTTTTATAGAATATTTCATATTATTTTCGAAAAATACATGAAACATTAAAAGCTCAGAAAAATGTGCTAAAATCGTATTTTATGCATATTTCGACGTTTTAGAGCAGTTTGATGCTTTTCTGAAAACTCATTTTAGCTAAAATACTTAATTTTCACACTTTAAATAGAATTTCTACTGCAATTGAAATTTATGGGAAAAGTAAGCAAAATTTTATGATTTTCTTTTAGGAAGCTTACTCAGGTATATTTTATCTAAAAAATAGTTTTTCAGAAAATCCTTGAAAATGCCTTAAATCGTCAAAAATGCAATAAAATCAAGTTTTATAGCATTTTTAATATTATTAATTATTTACATATTTTAAAAATCCATTAAAAATCTATAAAAATCAATATTTTTATAGAATATTTCATATTATTTTCGAAAAATACATGAAACATTAAAAGCTCAGAAAAATGTGCTAAAATCGATTTTATGTGCATATTTCGACGTTTTAGACGGTTTGATGCTTTTCTGGCAAAACTCATTTTTAGCTAAAATACTTACATTTTCACACTTAATTCTACTGCAATTGAAATTTATGGGAAAAGTAAGCAAAATTTTATGATTTTCTTTTAGGAAGCTTACTCAAGTATATTTTATCTAAAAAATAGTTTTCAGAAAATCCTTGAAAATGCCTTAAATCGTCAAAAATGCAATAAAATCAAGTTTATAGCATTTTAATATTTATTAATTATTTACATATTTTAAAAAATCCATTAAAAATCTATAAAATCAATATTTTATAGAATATTTCATATTATTTCGAAAACATGAAACTTAAAGCTCAGAAAATTAAAATCGTATTTTATGCATATTTCGACGTTTTAGAGCGGTTTGAGTGCTTTTCTGCAAAACTCATTTTTAGCTAAAATACTTACATTTTCACACTTTTAAATAAATTTCTACTGCAATTGAAATTTATGGGAAAAGTAAGCAAAATTTTATGATTTTCTTTTAGGAAGCTTACTCATAGGTATATTTTATCTAAAAATAGTTTTCAGAAAATCTTGAAAATGCCTTAATCGTCAAAATGCAATAAAATCAAGTTTATAGCATTTTGAATATTTATTAATTATTTACATATTTTTAAATAAAAATCATAAAAATCAATTTTTATAGAATATTTCATATTATTTTCGAAAATTCAGCTAAAATCGTATTTTATGCATATTTCGACGTTTAGCGTTTACTTTTTGCAAACTCATTTTACTAAAATACTATTTTCACACTTTAAATAAATTTCAATTGAAATTTATGGGAAAATAAGCAAAATTTTAGATTTTCTTTAGAGCTTACTCATAGTATATTTTATCTAAAAAATAGTTTTCAAAAATCTTGAAAATGCCTTAATCGTAAATAAAAATAGTTTTATGTAATATTTATTAATTATTTATATTTTAAATCATTAAAATCAAAAATCAATATTTTATAGAATATTTCATATTTTCGAAAATACATGAAACATTAAAACTCAGAAAATTCAAAATCGTATTTTATTGCATATTTCGCGTTTTGACGGTTTGATGCTTTTCTCAAAACTCATTTTTAGCTAAAATCTTACATTTTCACACTTTTAAATAGAATTTCTACTGCAATTGAAATTTATGGGAAAAGTAAGCAAAATTTTATGATTTTCTTTTAGGAAGCTTACTACTAGGTATATTTTATCTAAAAAATAGTTTTCAGAAAATCTTGAAAATGCCTTAAATCGTCAAAAATGCAATAAAATCAAGTTTTATAGCATTTTAATATTTATTAATTATTTACATATTTTTAAAAATCCCATTAAAAATCTATAAAAATCAATTTTTTTAAAGAATATTTATATATTTTCGAAAAATACATGAAACATTAAAAGCTCAGAAAAATGTGCTAAAATCGATTTTATGGCATATTTCGACGTTTTAGAGCGGTTTGATGCTTTTCTGACAAAACTCATTTTTAGCTAAAATACTTAGATTTTCACACTTTTAAATAGAATTTCTACTGCAATTGAAATTTATGGGAAAAGTAAGCAAAATTTATGATTTTCTTTTAGGAAGCTTACTCATAGTATATTTTATCTAAAAAATAGTTTTCAGAAAATCCTTGAAAATGCCTTGAATCGTCAAAAATGAATAAAATACGTTTTATAGCATTTTGAATATTTATTAATTATTTACATATTTTAAAAAATCCATTAAAAATCTATAAAAATCAATATTTTTATAGAATATTTCATATTATTTTCGAAAAATACATGAAACATTAAAAGCTCAGAAAAATGTGCTAAAATCGTATTTTATTGCATATTTCGACGTTTTAGAGCGGTTTGAGTGCTTTTCTGCAAAACTCATTTTTAGCTAAAATCTTACATTTTCACACTTTTAAATAGAATTTCTACTGCAATTGAAATTTATGGGAAAAGTAAGCAAAATTTTATGATTTTCTTTTAGGAAGCTTACTCATAGGTATATTTTATCTAAAAAATAGTTTTCAAAAATCTTGAAAATGCCTTAAATCGTCAAAAAATGCAATAAAATCAAGTTTTATAGCATTTTGAATATTTATTAATTATTTACATATTTTAAAAATCCATTAAAAATCTATAAAAATCAATATTTTTAAGAATATTTCATATTATTTTCGAAAATACATGAAACATTAAAAAGCTCAGAAAAATGTGCTAAAATCGTTTTTATTGCATATTTCGACGTTTTAGAGCAGTTTGAGTGCTTTTCTGAAAACTCATTTTTAGCTAAAATACTTAATTTTCACACTTTTAAATAGAATTTCTACTGCAATTGAAATTTATGGGAAAAGTAAGCAAAATTTTATGATTTTCTTTTAGGAAGCTTACTCATAGGTATATTTTATCTAAAAAATAGTTTTCAGAAAATCCTTGAAAATGCCTTAAATCGTCAAAAATGCAATAAAATCAAGTTTTATAGCATTTTTGAATATTTTAATATTTACATATTTTAAAAATCCATTAAAAATCTATAAAAATCAATATTTTTATAGAATATTTCATATTATTTTCGAAAAATACATGAAACATTAAAAGCTCAGAAAATGTGCTAAAATCGTATTTATTGCATATTTCGACGTTTTAGAGCGGTTTGAGTGCTTTTCTGGCAAAACTCATTTTTAGCTAAAATACTTACATTTTCACACTTTTAAATAGAATTTCTACTGCAATTGAAATTTATGGGAAAAGTAAGCAAAATTTTATGATTTTCTTTTGGAAGCTTACTCATAGGTATATTTTATCTAAAAAAATAGTTTTCAAAATCCTTGAAAATGCCTTAAATCGTCAAAAATGCAATAAAATCAAGTTTTATAGCATTTTTGAATATTTATAATTATTTACATATTTTTAAAAAATCCATTAAAAATCTATAAAAATCAATATTTTTATAGAATATTTCATATTATTTTCGAAAATACATGAAACATTAAAAGCTCAGAAAAATGTCTAAAATCGTATTTTATTGCATATTTCGACGTTTTAGAGCGGTTTGAGTGCTTTTCTGGCAAAACTCATTTTTAGCTAAAATCTTACATTTTCACACTTTTAAATAGAATTTCTACTGCAATTGAAATTTATGGGAAAAGTAAGCAAAATTTTATGATTTTCTTTTAGGAAGCTTACTCAAGGTATATTTTATCTAAAAATAGTTTTCAGAAAATCCTTGAAAATGCCTTAAATCGTCAAAAATAGCAATAAAAATCAGTTTATAGCATTTTAATATTTATTAATTATTTACATATTTTTAAAAAATCCCATTAAAAATCTATAAAAATCAATATTTTTATAGAATATTCTATATTATTTTCAGAAAATACATGAAACATTAAAAGCTCAGAAAAATGTGCTAAAATCGTATTTTATGCATATTTCGACGTTTTAGAGCGGTTTGATGCTTTTCTGACAAAACTCATTTTTACTAAATCTTACATTTTCACACTTTTAAATAAATTTCTACTGAATTGAAATTTATGGGAAAAGTAAGCAAAATTTTATGATTTTCTTTTAGGAAGCTTACTCATAGGTATATTTTATCTAAAAAATAGTTTTCAGAAAACCCTTGAAAATGCCTTAAATCGTCAAAAATGCAATAAAATCAAGTTTTATAGCATTTTTGAATATTTATTAATTATTTACATTTTTTTGAAAAATCCATTAAAAATCTATAAAAATCAATATTTTTTTAGAATATTTCATATTATTTTCGAAAATACATGAAACATTAAAAAGCTCAGAAAAATGTGCTAAAATCGTATTTTATTGCATATTTCGACGTTTTAGAGCGGTTTGAGTGCTTTTCTGGCAAAACTCATTTTTAGCTAAAACTTACATTTTCACACTTTTAAATAGAATTTCTACTGCAATTGAAATTTATGGGAAAAGTAAGCAAATTTTATGATTTTCTTTTAGGAAGCTTACTCATAGGTATATTTTATCTAAAAATAGTTTTCAGAAAATCTGAAAATGCCTTAAATCGTCAAAAATGCAATAAAATCAAGTTTTATAACATTTTTGAATATTTATTAATTATTTACATATTTTTAAAAATCCATTAAAAATCTATAAAATCAATATTTTTATAGAATATTTCATATTATTTTCGAAAAATACATGAAACATTAAAAAGCTCAGAAAAATGTGCTAAAATCGTATTTTTTGCATATTTCGACGTTTTAGAGCGGTTTGAGTGCTTTTCTGCAAAACTCATTTTTAGCTAAAATCTTAATTTTCACACTTTTAAATAAATTTCTGCAATTGAAATTTATGGGAAAAGTAAGCAAAATTTTATGATTTTCTTTTAGGAAGCTTACTCATAGGTATATTTTATCTAAAAATAGTTTTCAGAAAATCCTTGAAAATGCCTTGAATCGTCAAAATGCAATAAAATATCGTTTTATAGCATTTTTGAATATTTATTAATTATTTACATATTTTAAAAATCCATTAAAAATCTATAAAAATCAATATTTTTATAGAATATTTCATATTATTTTCGAAAATACATGAAACATTAAAAAGCTCAGAAAAATGTCAAAATGTATTTATTCATATTTCGACGTTTTAAGACGGTTTGAGTGCTTTTCTGGCAAAACTCATTTTTAGCTAAATCTTACATTTCACACTTTTAAATAGAATTTCTACTGCAATTGAAATTTATGGGAAAAGTAAGCAAAATTTTATGATTTTCTTTTAGGAAGCTTACTCAAGGTATATTTTATCTAAAAAATAGTTTTCAGAAAATCTGAAAATGCCAAATCGTCAAAATGCATAAAATCAAGTTTTATAGCATTTTTGAATATTTATTAATTATTTACATATTTTTAAAAAATCCATTAAAATCTATAAAAATCAATATTTTATAGAATATTTCATATTATTTTCGAAAAATACATGAAACATTAAAAGCTCAGAAAAATGTCTAAAATCGTATTTTATTGCATATTTCGACGTTTTAGAGCGGTTTGAGTGCTTTTCTGAAAACTCATTTTAGCTAAAATACTTAGATTTTCACACTTTTAAATGAATTTCTACTGCAATTGAAATTTATGGGAAAAGTAAGCAAAATTTTATGATTTTCTTTTAGGAAGCTTACTCATAGGTATATTTTATCTAAAAATAGTTTTCAAAAATCCTTGAAAATGCCTTAAATCGTCAAAAATGCAATAAAATAACGTTTATAGCATTTTTAATATTTATAATTATTTACATATTTTTAAAAATCCATTAAAATCTATAAAATCAATATTTTATAGAATATTTCTATTATTTTCGAAAATACATGAAACATTAAAAAGCTCAGAAAAATGTGCTAAATCGTATTTTATTGCATATTTCGACGTTTTAGAGCGGTTTGAGTGCTTTTCTGGCAAAACTCATTTTTAGCTAAAATCTTGATTTTCACACTTTTAAATAGAATTTCTACTGCAATTGAAATTTATGGAAAAGTAAGCAAAATTTTATGATTTTCTTTAGGAAGCTTACTCATAGGTATATTTTATCTAAAAAATAGTTTTTTAAAATCCTTGAAAATGCCTTAATCGTCAAAAATGCATAAAATCAAGTTTTATAGCATTTTTAATATTTATTAATTATTTACATATTTTTAAAAAATCCATTAAAAATCTATAAAAATCAATATTTTTATAATATTTAATATTTTCGAAAAATACATGAAACATTAAAAACTCAGAAAAATGTCTAAAATCGTTTTTATTGCATATTTCGAGTTTTAGAGCGGTTTGATGCTTTTCTGGAAAAATCATTTTAGCTAAAAAAACTTACATTTTCACACTTTTAAATAAATTTCTACTGCAATTGAAATTTATGGGAAAAGTAAGCAAAATTTTATGATTTTCTTTTAGGAAGCTTACTAAAGGTATATTTTATCTAAAAATAGTTTTTCACAAAATTTGAAATTTCCTTAATCGTCAAAAAATGCAATAAAATAAGTTTTATGCATTTTTGAATATTTATTAATTATTAAATATTTTAAAAATCCATTAAAAATCTATAAAAATCATATTTTTATAGAATATTTTATTATTTTCGAAAAATACATGAAATTAAAAAGCTCAGAAAAATGTGCTAAAATCTATTTTATTATATTTCGACGTTTAACGGTTTATGCTTTTCTGCAAAACTCATTTTTAGCTAAAATCTAATTTTCACACTTTTAAATAGAATTTCTACTGAATTAAATTTATGGGAAAATAAAAATTTATGATTTTCTTTTAGGAATTCTCATGGTATATTTTATCTAAAAAAAAAGTTTTCAGAAAATCCTTGAAAATGCCTTAACGTCAAAAATGCAATAAAAATCGTTTTATAATTTTTGAATATTTATTAATTATTTAATATTTTAAAATCCCATTAAAATCTATAAATCAATATTTTTATAAATATTTCAATTATTAAAATACATAAACATAAAATCAAAATCAAATATTATTCAATTTCGACGTTTTAGACGGTTTATCTTTTCTGAAAACTTTTTGCTAAAATACATTTACACTTTAAATAAATTTCACCAATTGAAATTTATGAAAAGTAAGAAATTTTGATTTTAGGAATTTATGTTTTTTTTAAAAATAGTTTTTCAAAATCTAAAATGTTCAAATCTCAAAAATGCTAAATCGTTTTAAATTTTAATATTTATTAATTTTTAATATTTTAAAAAATATTAAAAATTATAAAAATCAAATTTTTATAGAATATTTATATTATTTTCAATATGAAACATAAAACTAGAAAAAGTCAAAATGTTTTTATGATTTTGACGTTTTACGTTTGATGCTTTTGGCAATATTTTTAGCTAAAATTTAATTTTCACACTTTTAAATAGAATTTCTACTGCAATTGAAATTTATGGGAAAAGTAAGCAAAATTTTATGATTTTCTTTAGGAAGCTTACTCATAGGTATATTTTATCTAAAAATAGTTTTCAGAAAATCCTTGAAAATCCTTAATCGTCAAAAATGCAATAAAATAGTTTTATAGCATTTTGAATATTTATAATTATTTACATATTTAAAAATCCCATTAAAAATCTATAAAAATCAATATTTTTATAGAATATTTCATATTATTTTCGAAAAATACATGAAACATTAAAAACTCAGAAAAATGTGCTAAAATCGTATTTTATTGCATATTTCGACGTTTTAAGCGGTTTGAGTGCTTTTCTGGCAAAACTCATTTTTAGCTAAAATATTAATTTTACACTTTTAAATAGAATTTCTACTGCAATTGAAATTTATGGGAAAAGTAAGAAAATTTTTGATTTTCTTTTAGAAGCTTACTCAAGGTATATTTTATCTAAAAAATAGTTTTCAAAAATCTGAAAATGCCTTAAATCGTCAAAAATGCATAAAATCAGTTTTATGCATTTTAATATTTATTAATTATTTACATATTTTTAAAAATCCCTTAAAAATCTATAAAAATCAATATTTTTATAGAATATTTCATATTATTTTCGAAAATACATGAAACATTAAAGCTCAGAAAAATGTCTAAAATCGTATTTTATTGCATATTTCACGTTTAAGGTTTGAGTGCTTTTCTGAAAACTCATTTTTTATAAAATCTAATTTTAATTTTAAATAGAATTTTGAATTGAATTTTGGAAATACTTTTAGATTTTCTTAGGAATTACTAAAATATTTTATAAAAAAAATTTTTCAAAAATCATAAAATCTTTTACTTTTCTGACAAAACTCATTTTTAGCTAAAATACTTAGATTTTCACACTTTTAAATAAATTTCTACTGCAATTGAAATTTATGGGAAAGTAAGCAAAATTTTATGATTTTCTTTTAGGAAGCTTACTCATAGGTATATTTTATCTAAAAAAATAGTTTTTCAGAAAATCCTGAAAATGCCTTGAATCGTTTCTGGCAAAACTCATTTTTAGCTAAAATACTTACATTTTCACACTTTTAAATAAATTTCTACTGCAATTGAAATTTATGGGAAAAGTAAGCAAAATTTTATGATTTTCTTTTAGGAAGCTTACTCCAGGTATATTTTATCTAAAAAATAGTTTTTCAGAAAATCCTTGAAAATGCCTTAAATCGTCAAAAAATGCAATAAAATCAAGTTTTATAGCATTTTTAATATTTAATAATTATTTAACTATTTTTAAAAAAATCCCATTAAAAATCTATAAAAATCAATATTTTTATAGAATATTTCATATTATTTTCGAAAATACATGAAACATTAAAAAGCTCAGAAAAATGTGCTAAAATCGTATTTTATGCATATTTCGACGTTTTAGAGCGGTTTGAGTGCTTTTCTGACAAAACTCATTTTTAGCTAAAATACTTAGATTTTCACACTTTTAAATAGAATTTCTACTGCAATTGAAATTTATGGAAAAGTAAACAAAATTTTATGATTTTCTTTTAGGAAGCTTACTCATAGGTATATTTTATCTAAAAAATAGTTTTCAGAAAATCCTTGAAAATGCTTGAATCGTCAAAAATGCAATAAAA
>WNWK01054420.1:0-11565 GCA_009830355.1 Cherax destructor
TTCGACATATCCTGTTGGACTGCCCACTCTATCAACGAGCACGCAGAATTTACCTCCAACGCGTCTTCGCTCTGCGGCCCTTTCTTTACCTTCCCTTCTTGCAGATGGACCCTCCTTTAATCCTGACTCTCTCATTGACTTTTTGACAGAAACTGACTTACTACACAAACTCTGAAGATTATACCTCTAGCACCTCCCTCAGTCCCTTCTACCTCGATCTTTTGCTACCCTCCACCCCTGCACTATCCACCGTCATCTTGCACTCCATACCCTACTAATCGTCCATCTCCCTCTTACAACCCACTCTCCCTGCATCCTACAATAACCTGCAGCGCTGTATAACCCCTGTGGTTTAGCGCTTCTATTTGATTATAATAATAATAATATGAAATACGAAAAGGTGCACAATCCTGAGGAAATATGTAATTTGTCCAGCTGAAAAATATGATAAACAGTGTCGAGTTGTGAGTTGTCAGTGAACGATTTCACCAACATAACTCCGTATATCTTCCAGTCATCATAGAAAAAACAGCAGTGTTGTGGTGTAGAAAAAATCAAAAACTAAACCCAGTAGAGTGAATCATAAGTGCACGGAAACCCAGGTGTTAAAGCGGGGTGAGGTTTACCAGGGTGCCAGAAGTAAACAGGGCGCCAGAGGTAAACCAGGGTGCCAGAGGTACGGCCGCCGTACAGTAGGAGCTGCCAGAAGGACCGGTTTTTATCTCCAACACGCAAGTTATACTTTTGTACCATACCGATCATTATTACTCTGTTTAATCATCATCCAGTGGTCTGTCTCACGTAACCCAAACTACCCCTACAGGATTCATTAAATAAGTGACACTGGATCTCGTCAGATCCAAGAAATAAGGGAACCATTGACTGGATTCAAAACTGGTATCCTTGTCCGGATTCAATAAGCGGATGGAGCTTTAGGGGACCTTATCAAACACCCAAACAATAACAATAACTTATATGAGGTAAGATTGTCCAAACACTTACACATGCAATTAAAATAGATACGATACAAATACTGTAGATGGATCACCACTTCAGGGAACCTATTAGTAGAATATACAGTAAAGCAACCAACAAAATCAATCGTGAAACCCTGTGTAGTATGCAAACTAACAAGCAAACGTTCCTCTGCATGGATTACATGCAACTTTTGTGGTAAATGCTGCCACGCCCCTTGTGTAGACATTCAAGACTCTACTACCCGAGATATTAAACAAGGGAAGTGTTTTTGGGTATGTCCAAATGAGACCGAACTGTGGAATAAAATCACATCGATATTAAAAGATGACAACACCAAATCGGACTTCATAAAATACATGACAGCTTTCTATAACAGTTGGGAAAGTAAAAAATCAGGGTCAGATGGTGCTACCGCCCCTGGTACAGATGTTGAAATGGTAGCCAGTAAATTTAAGAATGGAGAAATAAATGATGGTGACCTGAAGAGGGACAGTAGCTCTAGTGAAATAAATGATGGGGAAACAGGTGTAGATATGGACACACAAAACAGTGTTACAAACTAGCAATAACACGGTAGATAGTAAACAAGGGGATGCCCAGGGAAATACTGAAGATAAATTACCGGAAACAGTTGAAGGCTCCATTCTTAGCACTAGTAACGAAGACAGACACGAGACAGGAACACACCCAGCAATGGGGAACACAGTCACAAAAAACCAGGGCAAATGGAAACCAGGCCTATGTGAATATTATGCACTTGGTATCTGCAGGCATGGAAAATCTGGGAAATCAGATGGGACATGCAATTATGATCACCCCAGAAAATGCCGTTCCCATATGAAAACAGGCAAATGCAACCTCCCGTCCTGTAAGTTTTTCCACCCTGAAATGTGCCACACATCAATTCAGGAAAGACAGTGCTATAACTTATATTGCCAGGCATACCACCTAAAGGGTACGAGGCGACACAGAACATCCAGACCATGGCAAAATCTGGGTAGCCACAGCCACTCCGGAGAGAGAGGTTTTTTAGTGCCAGGAAGGAAAAAAAGCTGGCAGGAAATGACAGAAATTGTACACCAACTGCAATCATTTCTGGAGTGGAAACTTGGTTCGCTCATTGATTATAAAATATAATTCTGAGTGGAATCAAGTCAGTGCCTCCACTCCATTACAACAGATATTAGAGCCAGGAAAAAAAGACCCCCCCATACCACCAATACCACCAATCCAACTACATTCATCTTTGCTAATATACAGGGTCTAAAGCCAGCAACAAACAACAAGGTACCTTACATTCGTGGACTGCTTACAGAGTCAAATGCTATGTTTGCGGCTTTCACAGAGACCCACATAAGAGATCACTTGGACAATGAAATATGAATCCCGGGCTACAACCTATACAGGTGTGACAGAGTGAACAGGCAAAAAGGGGGGGTTGGCCTGTATATCACAGAGTCACTTATATGTTCAGAACTACTAAATGCCTCAAATGATGTAGTTGAAGTATTAGCAATAAAGGTCGAGAATCAAAACCTGGTCATCGTGGTTGTCTACAAGCCCCCGGATGCAATGTCCCAACAATTCCAGGAACAGCTTCTGAAAATTGACCACTGTCTGGAAAATCTTCCAGCTCCTGCCCCCAACATCTTGCTACTGGGGGATTTCAACCTCAGGCACCTAAAATGGAGGAACATTGCAAACAATGTGGTAGCAGAGATAACACCAGGAGGCAGCTCAGATGAAAATTCACACATGCATGAACTTTTAAATCTCTGCACCAAGTTCACCTTAAACCAGCAAATAGTAGAGCCCACAAGATTAGAGAATACGCTGGACCTCATCTTCACAAACAATGATGATCTGATACGAAATATCATCATATCAAAAACAATATACTCGGATCACAACATAATAGAGGTCCAGACATGCATGCGGGGAGCCCCAGATCAACAAAATGTGATCAGCCGCGAGGGAGCTTTCTCCAAATTCAACTTCAATAACAAAAACATAAGGTGGGACCAAGTAAACCAAGTCCTAAATGATATAAACTGGGAAGATTGCCTAAGCATCACGGATCCCAACCTATGTCTAGAACAAATTAACTCTGTGGTACTTGAGGTTTGCTCAAGGCAAATTCCCTTAAGGAAAAGGAGGAGAAGATGCAAACTAGAAAGAGAGAGGCGCTCCTATACAGGCGAAGGCAAAGAATAACGGAGCGGCTACAGGAGGCCAATATTTCTGAAATACGTAGGGAGACACTAGTCAGAGAAATAGCAAACATCGAATTAAAACTAAAGGAATCTTACAGGAATCAAGAGACACGGGAAGAACTAAAAGCCATAAATGAAATTGAAAGAAACCCTAAGTATTTCTTTTCTTATGCAAAATCAAAGTCGAACAAACAACCAGTATTGGGCCCCTACTTAAACGGGATGGGTCCTACACAGATGACAGCAAGGAAATGAGTGAGTTACTTAAATCCCAGTATGACTCAGTTTTTAGCGAGCCACTAACCAGACTGAAAATCGAAAACCTAAATTAATTTTTTATGAGAGTGCCACAGAACTTGACAGACGCATGCCTTTCTGACATCACCATGACGCCAAATGACTTCGAAAAGGCAATAAATGACATGCCCATGCACTCCGCTCCAGGCCCAGACTCATGGAACTCTGTGTTCATCAAGAACTGCAAGAAGCCCCTATCACATGCTTTTAACATCCTATGGAGAGGGAGCATGAACACTGGGATAGTCCCGCAGCTACTAAAATCAACAGACATAGCCCCGCTCCACAAAGGGGGCAGTAAAGCAATAGCAAAGAACTACAGACCAATTGCGCTAACGTCCCATATCATAAAAATCTTTGAAAGGGTTCTAAGAAGCAAGATCGCCACCCATCTTGATACCCATCAATTGCACAACCCAGGACAGCATGGGTTTAGAGCAGGCCGCTCCTGTCTGTCCCAACTACTGGACCACTACGACAAGGTCCTGGATGCTCTAGAAGATAAACAGAATGCAGATGTTATATACACAGATTTTGCAAAAGCCTTTGACAAGTGTGACCATGGTGTAATAGCACACAAAATGCGTGATAAAGGAATAACAGGAAAAGTTGGTAGATGGATCTATAATTTCCTAACATGTAGAACACAAAGAGTAGTAGTCAACAGAGTAAAGTCTGAGGCAGCTACTGTGAAAAGCTCTGTTCCACAAGGCACAGTACTTGCTCCCATCCTATTCCTCATCCTCATATCAGACATTGACAGGGATATAAGCCACAGTGCTGTGTCTTCCTTTGCAGATGACACCCGAATCTGTATGACAGTGTCCACCGTTGAAGACACTGCAAGACTCCAAGCAGACATAAACCAAATCTTTAAATGGGCTGCAGAAAACAATATGAAGTTCAATGATGAGAAATTTCAATTACTCAGATACGGAAAACGTGAAGAAATTAAAATCTCATCGGAGTACAAAACCAATTCCAATCACACAATAGAGCGAAAAACTAATGTCAAAGACCTGGGAGTGATCATGTCAGAGGATCTCACCTTCAAGGACCATAACAAAGTAGCAATTGCATCTGCTCGAAAAATGACAGGATGGATAATGAGAACCTTCAAAACCAGGGATGCCAAGCCCATGTTGACACTTTACAGATCGCTTGTTCTATCTAAGCTGGAATATTGCTGCACACTAACTGCACCTTTCAAGGCGGGTGAAATTGCTGACCTTGAAAATGTGCAGAGAACCTTCACCGCACGCATAAGTGCGATAAACCACCTCAACTACTGGGAACACTTGAAGTTACTAAACCTGTACTCTCTAGAATGCAGGCGGGAGAGATACATTATTATATACAAATGGAAAATTCTCGAGGGCTTAGTACCAAACTTGCACACAAAAATCACTCCCTACGAAAGCAAAAGACTCGGCAGGCGATGTAACGTCCCCCCAATGAAGAGCAGGGGTGCCACTAGCACGTTGAGGGACAACACAATAAGTGTCAGGGGCCCAAGATTGTTCAACTGCCTCCCAGCATACATCAGGGGGATTACCAACAAACCCCTGGCTGTCTTCAAGCAGGCACTGGACAGGCACCTAAAGTCGGTACCTGACCAGCAAGGCTGTGGTTCGTACGTTGGACTGCGTTCGGCCAGCAGTAACAGCCTGGTTGATCAGGCTCTGGTCCAACAGTAGGCCTGGTCACAGACCGGGCTGCGGGGGCGTTGACCCCTGGAATTCTCTCCAGGTAGACTCCAGGTAGCAGCAACCCACCTAAAGCCAATAATAACCCAACAAAAAGCCGCAGTAAGAATTATCACGCAATCCAGTCCCAGGCAACACCCCCCCCCCCCACTCTTCAAAGACCTAAACTTGCTCACTGTTCAGAGCATCCACACTTACTACTGTGCAACCTACATTTACAGAACCATAAATTCCAATATTAACCCTGAACTAAAACACTTTCTTGATAGTTTTGACAGGACCCATAAACACAATACCAGACACAAAAATCTCTCTAACATTCCCCGTGTCCGGCTAAATCTATACAAAAGTTCAATGTACATTAAAGGGCCTAGAATCTGGAACTCCCTGCCTGAAAAATCTAGAACTGTAGACTCGGCTATCATTTTCAAAACTACCATTAAAAAACATCTCATCTCCCTAACACACCCCACTGTCAGCTAACTACATGAAAACCACTTATTCATGCACACATGCACACATCCAAAAGAATGTAGACTTACTCTCGATATCTGTGATTTCCCCTAATTTACACTCACCCTAATGACTGTAAACATAAAATTCCGAATACAGTAGGGCCCCACTTATACGGCAGGTTAGGTTCCAGGCTAGTGCCTTAAAGCAGACAGCCGAAAAGTAGAACGCCATTTTTTTCCTCATATAAATGCATATAAATGCCAGACAACAAGCTTACACTAACTTGTATTAAGTTAGCAATAGCACTAGGCATTAAAAACACACGGAGTACACTTATTACTTACCTTAAAGTATTAACATTGATGTGTGAGAGGTGAGTGGCAGGGTATTGTCAAAAACAAGTAAAACATTAAAAGGATTTTTTTTTTCCTTGCAGTAAGCCTCAACTGTAGGCTTAAAATAGTCTGTGAACCAATTTATGAAAAGATCAGTAGTCATCCAAGCTTTCGACTTGGATTTATAATAAACAGGGAGGCTACCTTTTGCATAGTTCTTTAGGGCCCTAGGATTCTCTTGAGTGATAAATTATTATAGGTTTTAACTTCCAATCCCCAGCAGCATTAGCTCCTAGCAAGAGTGTTAGCTGACACTCTTGGGTTATCCTGGGTTCTCTACACATATGCTGCTATATGTAACTGTATTTGATGGCTATCTCAGCGATCAACATATACCTTGTTAGTAAGTTTATTCAGGTATACACAAATACAGTTACATAGATTATCATACATAGAATATGCGTAGAGAACCTAGGATAACCCAAAAAAAGTCAGTTCACTGAGTTTAATCATTTCTAACTTGGCACTTAAAGTAAGAGGCTTACGACTCTTTTTATCACAACTAAGCTTAGACGCCATAGTCAATGAGAGCCAACTAGTTAACGAAAGAGTAAACGAGAGAGAGAACGAGATATGGAGTTCAGACAAGGTAAAAAAAAAAAACTGAACAGGTAGTGGGCAATCACTCGGTCAGGCGAAATTATGCGATTAATACGTGTCCACTTTTAGTTCATTCACATACGTTTGTAAGAGTTTGTGAAACTTTTACCTCAAAATAATAATAAAAATTACCTCACAAATTATAATAATTACCTCACAAGTTAGTACAAAATAAACAAACAGCAACACTCCCATTCTCATGCAACACACTATTTTTAGAGTTAATGATAGTATTATTATTATTATCATAATAAAAAATAGGCGCTAAACCCACAAGGATCGTGAATAGCTATATATAGAGTGAAGGCATATGAAAGGAATATTTTTCTACAGTTATCCCTCAGTGTTTGACTAGAGAAAACATAATTCTTCCGACACTCCTACAAAGTCGCTTGGTAAACAAATCTCATATTTGTCAATTTTTATTCTGTGGGTGTATGTATCATGTTTATATGCTATGTAACGTGTTTTTTAATAATAATCACTCTTGGGCACATTTAATGTGCCCAAGAGTGATTATTATTAGTACAGTGGTACCCCGACTTACGATGGTCCCCAAACACACCCTTTTATGTAAGTTGATTTTTTTAAATGCTTTTGTAAGTGTAATTTTGGTGGTCTAAAAGGACTAGTCTATTTTACATCATTTCTTATGGAGATAAATTTGTTTGGTAATGGCACTTGAACAGCATTCTGGAATGAAAAAATATCGTAAGTCGGGGTACCACTGTATTACATAATGTTTTCCCTCTGCCCGGCAGCACCATAGCATATAAACAGCATGTTTATATGCTTTGTAACATGTTTCTTATATAATATAATTTTGAAGAAAATATCATAAATGAATTAATGAAAATGTCTATATTGACGTAAAATAAGACATTTAATGTGCCCAAGAGTGATTATTATTAGTATTACGTAATGTTTTCCCTCTGCCCGGCAACCACACCTACATAGCATATAAACAGCATGTTTATATGCTATGTAATGTGTTTCTTATATAATTTTGAAGAAAATATCATTGATGGATTAATGAAAATGTCTATATTGACGTAAAATTGGACATTTAATGTGCCCAAGAGTGATTATTACATAATAGAGAGATGTGCTCACGGAAAATGTAAATAAACCAGGTGGCGCGCGCCGTATCTGAAAGACCGCTCGCCGTATACAAAAGTTTTGGTCATAATTTGAACTTGCCGTATGAATGGAATGCCGAAAGGCGAAATGCCGAAAAGCGGGGCCCTACTGTATAGTTATTTTCTAATAAATCTTAAGCAAGTCCTAAGTTTGCCTGAGATACTCCAATATAGGAGCTTTAATAGAAACTGTATATCATGCCAAGACAAAACCATTCTCATTACTAATTTTACAAATTGTTATATTCTTAAATGTTCTGAACTACCTCGCTATTGTAAATCTATTTAATCATTTGTAATTTGTAATATAGAGTAAGAATTAGTATTAGTCTACCCAAAATGCCTAGGCATGCTAGGGCCGCCTTTGTAATTATTTTATAATATGTAAACTGCAAATTGTAATTATATAATATGTAAACCCCATATTGTAATCTTTACAAAAAATAAACATTTCAATTTAAATTTAAATCTTTTCTGAAGGTAATAAAAAAAAAAGTATGAAATTTGATCAGAAATTGACAAAATTACGCTCTTGTGAATTTTGCTGTATCAGCGATATTTACGCATTGGCGATTTTGCCCACTTTGAGTCCTATTTTCAACCAATTACATTGTTCTATTAGACCAAATTCTTAGCAATTTTGCTAGTATGTGTTCCATTTTATCTATTGAGCACAAGAAATCACCCAGTCAACTATTTCAAATACCCAATAAAGTGATCAGAAATTGGTAATTTGGCCAATTTCACAATATTCCAATTTCAAAGGAGGGTCCAGAATAATGCAGGCATTCCTGGCACTAAAATAAAATTTGCTCTGTTTATTAGTTATGTTTCCAGGCTTTGCAGATGAATTCCATTTTTATTTTTTATTCACATAAAGAATTTTTATTCACACCAAAAAAAACAAGATTTACTGTTATGCAATGTTATAATAATTGAATAAATAATATCAGCGAATTTGTGAACGCACATTAGACCCACCAGCTGATGTGTATTGGACTCGTAATATGATTTGTTTACTCTTGAACATCGGCAAAAATTGAACAATTCCACTACTTTGAGCTCAATTTCAAGCTATTTTGTATACTAAAACACTTAAAATCATCTCTATTTCTGTAATATATCTTCTATTCTATCATATGAGACCAAGAAACAGCGAATACAACTGTAAAAAGAACATAGGAAAATAGTACACCGCAAAGTCACTGTTTTAATCCAAAAAACACGGTCACAGTTTTTTTTTTCCTCATTATGACTGCGTGCTGCAGGATTTGTTTTGTATGGTGCACACTTACCACATAGATGCATTCTCTCATATCTAGGCCCAGATTTACTGATCACAGCTTATCTGAGTGAGCTGAGCTCATGACGTAGTACTACAGCTTGGACCCTGGCTTCAAAGCCGTAGAACTACGTGGACGGACCCTCAAAAAGTTATATTTCAGTCTAAGTTGAAGAGTGTTTTGACTGAGGCTGAAGTTACATAAATCTTTTTAACCTATGTTTAAATTTTTTTCCAAATGGTTTCTCGCTTTTCATTTTTGGTATACTTGTAAACAAATGTGGCTTTCCTATAGGCACCTCGGCCTAAAAAACATGATGCCCCATGCCACTTCCCTTCTTTATTGTCTTTAAACAGAAATTTTCAAAAGAAGAAACAGGAGATTTAGTGTGGCCTTTAAGAGTCCCGCTTAATGAAGAATTACTCTGTGTTATTTTCCAAGTTTGTCTTTATCTTCAGTTTTAATTAAAAATAATGCTCATATACAGTGGACCCTGAATATAGTAATTAACCGTTACCAAGAGTCTAACTAAAGGCGAAATTTAGATTTGCAAAACCATTTTCCCCATAAGAAATACAGTAATCTAAATCCAATTAATCCATTCTAGACACCCTAAAGTATTAACCCTTTCAGGGTTATTGACGTACTAGTACGGCTTACGCCTGGGGTTATTGACGTACTAGTACGCCTAAATTCTAGCGCCTCAAATCAAGCAGAAACAGGCTGTTAGGCCTAGATGTGATAGAATGGGTCTGTGCGGTCAGTGTGCACAGTATAAAAATTCCTGCACCACACAGTGCATAATGGGGAAAAAAAAACTCTGACCGTGTTTTGGTTTAAAACAGACTTTGCAGTCTATTTTCGTAGGGTATTTATTGATGTATTCCCCGTTTTCTTGGTCTCATTTGATAGATTGGAAGATATATTACAGAAATAGAGATGATTTTGATTGGTTTGACAACGACAAGTACCTTGAAATTGAGCTCAAAGTAGCGAAATTGTTCGATTTTTGACGATGTTCAAGAGTAAACAAATCACCCATGCATCCAATACACATCAACTGGCGAGTCTAATATTCATGCAATGCTCTAATATTATTTATACACATTTTTACAATGATGCAGTTGTATAAAAAACAGTAAATCTTCTATTTGTTTGTGAGAATAAAAATTCAAAATGAAAAGCAAAAGTAATAAGAGGGGCCTGGAAACGTGACTAATGAACAGAGTAGACGTTATTTTAGTGCCAGGAATGTCTGCCTTGTTTATTCTGGACCCTATTTTGAAATTGGCATCGTTTGAAATTTGTGTGAAATTGGCCAAATTGCCTTTTCTGACCACTATTTTGGGTAGTTGTAATAGGTAAATAGGCGGTTTCTTATACTCAATCGATAGAAAATGGAGTTCTAGCGAAATAGCTATAATTTTAGTTGCCTGAAACATTGGAATTTGCCGAAAATAGGGCTCAAAGTGGGCGAAATCGCCGATGCGTAATGTCATGGCTGCCGCTAACTTTGCGAAAGCATAATTCCGTTAGTTTTGATCAAATTTCATAATTTTTGTGACGTTATGATCGGAAAAGATTCTCTATCATTTCATGAGAAAAAAAATTTTTTTTTTAAATTCTTGGACCCTGAGAACGAGTTTCGAGACCCCCTTGGACCCTGAAAGGGTTAAAAAATATTTTTTTTTTATGAAATATAGATTTACATACACAGAAAATAATGAGACATGAAGAATAAAAAAATAATAACATGACACTTACCTTTATTGAAGACTCTTGTTGGTGTATGGAAGACGGGAGGAGGAGAGGATGGAAGTTACTGTTTGGAAGGGAATCCCTTCCATAAAGACTTCAGGTACCAAGTCCTTTTCTGGGGTTACTTCCCTTCTTTGTTTTTAAATGCCACTAGGACCAGCTTGAGAGTTGCTGGACACCTGTGCCACTAAATATCTGTCCATAGAGCTCTGTTTCTGGCATCTCTTTAAAAATTTCCCTAAAATGGGACAATACATTGTCATTGTACATGTTGCCGACATGGCTTGCAACAGCTTTGTTAGGTGATGTTCATCCACAAATCTTTCCATCCTACTCCACTTTGCACAATCTCCATTATTACCACCATCATTACCACCATCACAACCACTACCACCTTCTACCACCATCACAACCACTACCACCCTCTACCACCATCACAATCACTACCACCTTCTACCATCATCACAACCACTACTACCCTCTACCACCATCACCACCACCTCTAGTACTACCATCACTACCACCTTCTACTACCATCACAACCACCCTCTACCACCACAACTACTACCACCCTCTACCACTATCACTACCACCACCACTTTCGTATTTTTCTACAGTCTTTTTCTTTAATTCTATCGTGTTTCTCTCCTTCTTTACCAAAGGGCTGGCATTAGCTTTCTTTGGGCCCATTGTGGCTTATTTAGCAGTTGCAAGCACAAAAAGAATGGAATATTACGAAA
>WNWK01054421.1:0-11565 GCA_009830355.1 Cherax destructor
TCAAGGATTAAAATGTTTGGGGTGGGATTCTCTAGCCTATCCAGATAGCTATCTGTCGGTCTGTACACAGTTTACCCTTGAAGCTGTGCAATATTACTGTCCAGGTATGACAAGGTACCTGTTTACTCTGCGACTACATTCAATCCTGTCCTGTTTGGAAATACAGTATATGTTCTTGCAAGGTCATGTTCTTTGTTGGTAAAGCGTCTGCATTGATATTATCAAGGCCTCTACTAGCTTTACGCTCGTCGTCCTCAAACATTATTATGTCATTAAGAGGCACCTAAGTTCCCCAGTCTTCTAATAACACAGACCTCTACAACACAATTGTCCTCATGTTAAGTTATACCATGAATTAAGGTAAGATCCTGGACTTCACTTTACGAAACAGACAAAACAAATGTGATAGTAATTATTGACAAGGTAGATTATAGTGGAAAAATAAACGTGTTATTAGAAGACTGGGGAAATTTACGTGCCTCTTAAAATATGATCAGTTTGATCAAAATTGTATGGTTGGTTACAAAAATATTGTTGCAAACTTTTGTACCTTTGATATACCTTGAAAGAGTTTCGAAATTTTTCTACTCCTGGAGCGTGGCCTTGGACCAGGCTGGTCTGGTGCTTGCCTGGTTAACCAACCAGGCTGTCTGTGCTGGCGATCTGGCACCTGGTGAAGATAACTTGATCAATTTCCTCTTGAAGACTTTTAACAGTTGTCCCAGCAGTGTTTCTGGTATCCTGAATAGTTTGGGGGCCATGGATATTGATACAGTGTTCTCTTATTGTGCCCACTGCTCTCGTACTTGGCACTTCCTGCCACATCTCTCACTCTAGTATATTATAGCAGTGTGGAGATTTGGAGCAAGACTGTCAAGTACATACCAGGTATATATCATGTATCTCTCCTCCGCTCCAGTGAATACATATATAGGACTTTAAAGTGTTCCCAGTAACTGAAATGCTTTATTGGCACTGTGTTGGCACTGTGTTGGCACTGTGTGGACAGTAAGTGATCTTTGTATCGGTTCCATCTCTGATATATCTCCTGCCCTGAACGGGGCAGTCAACATTGAACAATATTCCAAACTAGAGGAGACAAGCAATTTGAAGTGTCACCAATGGCACTATTTCTCTTGTTCTGAAATTTCTCATTATCCACCCCGTCATCTTCCTGGCTGTCATGACAAGAAAGGTCAGTGGACATAATTACTTCCAGGTTTTTCACGTGTTCCTTTCGTTGTATTTGATGATCTTCCTGAGTTTAGTGTACTATCTTTTTTGAGTTCTTCATTCTTTCCATATCTAAGCATCTGGAACCAATCACAATTGAGGTTAGGTTAGGTTCGTCAGGAACAGGACAAGTGTTTCCTGACGCGGGTCTTAGATGATGACCCGCTGTTGCGACGCACCATTGAGGATAGGAGACAGCAAAGGTGCCAGGACATTGCCTTTGGGTACTGAGCTTTTTACTCAGCTGATTCTGGATTATATGGGTTAGAAATTTGAAAATCCATCTGCTTACCTTCCCTTTATGCTTATAGCTCTCAGTTTTGTGCAGTCTCCCCATGATCACATGTTAAACACCTTAGCTAAATTTGTGTATATCACATCTGCATTTTGGTTTTAAGAAGTATCGGCTGGTATCGACTTTTTTTTAACCGTTACCGATACCATACGAGTAGCCGATACTCACCGATACTTTGGCACATTCCTGGTCTGTACTCCCTATATGCGCCAGATATATGACCCAGATATAGGCTCTTTCTTCAAAGAATACTGAGAGTTCTTGATGATGGAACTTCGCTCTTTTATAAATAAGAAATTTCCATGAATCTGGTCCAGGTGTTTTCAATTTACTTTTCGAAATCTATGGGATCAGTACCAATGTCTGTTAGGCTGGTCTACACGGCCATCAGCAGCAACATGCTAGTTGACCAGGCTAGCACCAGGAGTAGCCTGGTTGACCACGCTACTCCCGGAGCCCTTGGTCGGTCTCCGGGAGTTAAAAAAAACTCGAAACTCGTCAAGGGTATATCAGAGGTAAATGAAAACAGTTTGTGCATTCTCCACCTTGCTCATATTGGTCTTCTAGAATTCCGCTCATGTCCCATTCATGCTCAGTATATGAACCTCCGGTTATTAATGATCCAATTCTACAGGTATTTTCTCTGTCTCGATCTCTCGGCTAAGATTATCTTGACTTTGTTGTGATATCTTCACATTTTTAAGCAGCTCAGTAACCCTTTTTCTCCTTTTGGGAAAATCTCTACGCTTTTTCTATATCCGACCTTCTAGGTTTCCTCAATGGTACATACTTAATACAGACCTTTGTATACTTGTGTGTTGAGCTTTTTCAGGCACTGGTGAGGATTTTGAGTATAGATAATTGGTCCAGAGAAACGACAAGTTGATAAATTAGAGGAAACGTTTCGCCACTCAGTGGCTTCATCAGTCCTATACAAAGAAGAATGGTGAAGAGCAGGAGTTGGAGGTAATTAGTCCCTCAGCCTGGAGTCGATGTAATCAGTCCATCAGTCTTTCAAGATTGATGGACTGATTATATCGACTCCAGGCTGAAGGACTGATTACCTCAAATTCCTTCTGATCTTCACTCTTCTTCTTTGTATGGACTGATGAAGCCACTGTGTGGCGAAACGTTTCTTCAAATAAAGACAGCCAAGTGTTGCATATGTGTGTCATTTATCAGGATTTAGGTTGCTCATGACTCCCAGAAGATGTCTGATAATTTTGTGTTAATTTTATCCCTGTCAATTGTATGGTTGTTGAAGTTCAATTTACTGACCATCCCTTCTCTTACATTATTTCTGGAGGTCCACACTCCTGAGTTTATATGTTGTGGTTAGTGTATATTGTTTTTTGTGCTTGTCTTTGAGTAGTTCCTCTTTATTTGGCAAGATCAAATTCAGTGAATTTTCTAACGGGATGAGTTATGTGGTGGTTGAATGCTATATTTTCATTGAGGTTTATTAGTTCCCTGGCAGGTTGAGGTAGAGCTTCCATCAACTATTTCCGGTAAGTGTTGTGTTGAACCATCTGTTGTGATGAACCATCTGTTGTGTTGAACCATCTTTTATTTTATATTTGTTAGGTTGAAATCTCCAAGGAGGATATTTGGTGTAGAGGTTTTGTAGGGTTTCAAGAAAGCTGCGTATCTTGCTTATCTGATGGGTGCATTCCCCAGCCCTTGCTAACTCTGGTTTATATTCAATAATTATCAGATTCCTATTTTCCACTTTAATACCTAGAACTTTTACTGTATGATTCGATGAATTCAGTTCTGTGCAACAAAAAGTATCTTTCACATAGATTCCTCCTCCTTCCAGAGACCTTTCAACTCTGTCACATCTATATATATATTATATTATAGTTTTTATCATTATCTCACCCTCCAAAACATGTGTGTTTGTTTAAATGCTCCATTTGTTTTCTATGAGGAGCCCACTATATAACTCATCTTTATTTTATTTCAAACTTTGAATGTTTGCAAAAAGAAATCAGGATTTACCATTTGAGAGTTTTTGGTTTGGTGTGTTATCTTAGTACTGCTGGTATTGTACCACCTCATTTGGCACCGGAGGTACATATCCCTATTTTCTCCAGCCTTGATTGTACACTTGTGTTGTACCTTCGGCCTTGATGAGTGTATGACTTGTTTAATTTGCCCCACTGTTGTGCACCTCTGTACCACCTGTTGTACCTCCCTGTTTATACCATTTTTGGGGGGGTCTGCTCGTTTTTCTTTTCGTCTAAAAAAAAAAAATGTTCATTGTTGATACTCCTGGTTTCTCTGTATCGGCTCTTTCATTTCACGTGGTTGTGTAGGGAGGTAAGGTGGTAATATTGTGTAGGCAGGTAAGGTGGTAATATTGTGTAGGCAGGTAAGGTGGTAATATTGTGTAGGCAGGTAAGGTGGTGATATTGTGTAGGCAGGTAAGGTGGAATTGTGTAGACAGGTAAGGTGGTAATATTGTGAGGCAGGTAAGGTGGTAATTGTGTAGGCAGGTAAGGTGGTAATATTGTGTAGGCAGGTAAGGTGGTAATATTGTGTAGGCAGGTAAGGTGGTAAATTGTGAGGCAGGTAAGGTGGTAATATTGTGTAGGCAGGTAAGGTGGTAATATTGTGTAGGCAGGTAAGGTGGTAATATTGTGTAGGCAGGTAAGGTGGTGATATTGTGTAGGCAGGTAAGGTGGTAATATTGTGTAGGCAGGTAAGGTGGTAATATTGTGTAGGCAGGTAAGGTGGTAATATTGTGTAGACAGGTAAGGTGGTAATATTGTGTAGGCAGGTAAGGTGGTAATATTGTGTAGGCAGGTAAGATGGTAATATTGTGTAGGCAGGTAAGGTGGTAATATTGTGTAGACAGGTAAGGTGGTAATATTATGTAGGCAGGTAAGGTGGTAATATTGTGTAGACAGGTAAGGTGGTGATATTGTGTAGGCAGGTAAGGTGGTGATATTGTGTAGGCAGGTAAGGTGGTAATATTATGTAGGCAGGTAAGGTGGTAATATTGTGTAGGCAGGTAAGGTGGTAATATTGTGTAGGCAGGTAAGGTGGTAATATTGTGTAGGCAGGTAAGGTGGTAATATTGTGTAGGCAGGTAAGGTGGTAATATTGTGTAAACAGGTAAGGTGGTAATATTGTGTAGACAGGTAAGGTGGTGATATTGTGTAGGCAGGTAAGGTGGTAATATTGTGTAGACAGGTAAGGTGGTAATATTGTGTAGACAGGTAAGGTGGTGATATTGTGTAGGCAGGTAAGGTGGTAATATTGTGTAGACAGGTAAGGTGGTGATATTGTGTAGGCAGGTAAGGTGGTAATATTGTGTAGGCAGGTAAGGTGGTGATATTGTGTAGGCAGGTAAGGTGGTAATATTGTGTAGGCAGGTAAGGTGGTAATATTGTGTAGACAGGTAAGGTGGTAATATTGTGTAGACAGGTAAGGTGGTAATATTGTGTAGACAGGTAAGGTGGTGATATTGTGTAGGCAGGTAAGGTGGTGATATTGTGTAGACAGGTAAGGTGGTAATATTGTGTAGACAGGTAAGGTGGTGATATTGTGTAGGCAGGTAAGGTGGTAATATTGTGTAGGCAGGTAAGGTGGTGATATTGTGTAGGCAGGTAAGGTGGTGATATTGTGTAGGGAGGTAAGGTGGTAATATTGTGTAGGCAGGTAAGGTGGTAATATTGTGTAGGCAGGTAAGGTGGTAATATTGTGTAGGCAGGTAAGGTGGTAATATTGTGTAGGCAGGTAAGGTGGTAATATTGTGTAGGCAGGTAAGGTGGTGATATTGTGTAGGCAGGTAAGGTGGTAATATTGTGTAGGCAGGTAAGGTGGTAATACATGTAGTAAAACATTCCTTCACAAAAGTAACATTTGGGGATTTCATAGTTTTTTCTTCTCTGCGTCTTGTATGACATTTCACTTTGTTTTTTGTCAAGTAACTTTGTCAAGTCATGTGTACTGATGGTTCTTTGCCAGTACTTTTAATAACTTTTAACTAGTTTCAGAGTAAAGTTTGGACCGCTAGAGACCTCTGGCAGTGATACATTGTTCATTGTATTCTAGATGATCCTTATAAACAGTTTGCTGCAACAACAATTTGGTTAAAAATTATTGATTTACCGTTTTCTCTGAAAATATCTGGCAGTTTTGGTGTGGCAGGTGGTAGTGGTTAGTGTGGCAGGTGGTTGTGGTTAGTGTGGCAGGTGGTAGTGGTTAGTGTGGCAGGTGGTAGTGGTTAGTGTGGCAGGTGGTAGTGGTTAGTGTGGCAGGTGGTAGTGGTTAGTGTGGCAGGTGGTTGTGGTTAGTGTGGCAGGTGGATGTGGTTAGTGTGGCAGGTGGTTGTGGTTAGTGTGGCAGGTGGTTGTGGTTAGTGTGGCAGGTGGTTGTGGTTAGTGTGGCAGGTGGTTGTGGTTAGTGTGGCAGGTGGTAGTGGTTAGTGTGGCAGGTGGTAGTGGTTAGTGTGGTAGTGTAGTGTGGCTGTAGGTTAGTGGCAGGTGGTTGTGGTTAGTGTGGCAGGTGGTAGTGGTTAGTGTGGCAGGTGGTAGTGGTTAGTGTGGCAGGTGGTAGTGGTTAGTGTGGCAGGTGGTAGTGGTTAGTGTGGCAGGTGGTTGTGGTTAGTGTGGCAGGTGGTTGTGGTTAGTGTGGCAGGTGGTTGTGGTTAGTGTGGCAGGTGGTTGTGGTTAGTGTGGCAGGTGGTTGTGGTTAGTGTGGCAGGTGGTTGTGGTTAGTGTGGCAGGTGGTGTGGTTAGTGTGGCAGGTGGTTGTGGTTAGTGTGGCAGGTGGTTGTAGGTTAGTGTGGCAGGTGGTAGTGGTTAGTGTGGCAGGTGGTGTGGTTAGTGTGGCAGGTGGTGTGGTTAGTGTGGCAGGTGGTTGTGGTTAGTGTGGCGGTGGTTGTGGTTAGTGTGGCAGGTGGTGTGGTTAGTGTGGCAGGTGGTAGTGGTTAGTGTGGCAGGTGGTAGTGGTTAGTGGCGGTGGTGTGGTTAGTGGAGTGGTTGTGGTTAGTGTGGCAGGTGGTTGTGGTTAGTGTGGCAGGTGGTTGTGGTTAGTGTGGCAGGTGGTTGTGGTTAGTGTGGCAGGTGGTTGTGGTTAGTGTGGCAGGTGGTTGTGGTTAGTGTGGCAGGTGGTAGTGGGTAATGTGGCAGGTGGTAGTGGTTAGTGTGGCAGGTGGTAGTGGTTAGTGTGGCAGCGCTGCTGGGCAACAATTTCCCCTCTCCTGTCTTCCACCATATACCCGATACCGACGACACTACTAGAACCTTTAACTTCACGATTTAATATCACTCTCAGTGACACTACCTTCTTCTAGCAAGGCGACTGATAACTGATCTCAAAAGCAGCAGACTCTTAAAATATAAAAATTAGTCAACCAGTCTGTTACTGCTGGTCGCATGCAGTCCAGCGTACGAACCATAGCCTGGCTGGTCAGGTACTGATTTTGAGGAACTTACCTAGTTCCCTCTTAAAGACAGCTAGAGGTTTGTTGGTAATTCCCCTTGTGCACGGAGGAAGGGATGGGGAGGTGACGTTGAAGAGTCTTGACACTCATCAAGCTGTCTCAGAGCGCACCTTCTGCCAAGTCTCATACAGGGTGCTTTCAGTATTCAGGTTTGGAACCAGTCCCTCCAGGACTTTGCAGGTGAAAATTATGTGCCTTTCTACTTGGATTCTACCGGGAGGGTGCTCAGGGGATCAGTCCCTCCTGGTGGATCAGGGCCTGATCAACCAGGCTTTTCCTACTGGTCGTACACAATCCAACATACGAACCACACCCCGGCTGATCAGGTACTGAAGAGTATCGTATTTAGTTCAGTATATTTTGTCTTGAAATTTCTAGTTATTTAGGCTATCATGTTTCTTGTAGCAGTGGGAACGTTATTGTGATCCTTGAATGTGAAACCTTCCAACATTCTCTGAATGATTTGAGTTTGTTATGTACTCCGTTAGTCTTTTTCTCCATTTTTCCATAGTGGAGAAATTGAAACTTGTCCTCGTTAAGAGGCACGCAAGTTTCCCCACTCTTCTAATAACATGTTAATTTTTCCACTATAATCTACCTTGTCCATAATTACTATCGTATTTGTTTTGTTTGGTAAGGTGAAGTTCAGGATCTTTCCTTAATTCATGGTATAACTTAACAAATATTTGATGACAATTGTGTTGTAGAGGTCTGACACAGCTCAGACCTCTACTCATGGCGTCTTTGCTTTTCATTGGGTATTTTCAGTAATACTGCCTGTCAATCCTCTTGTTTTCGTAGTGAATGATTTAAGTGTGCAGATTTGGGACCAATCCCTCCGGAATTTTTCCATATCAGTTGTCAGTTATGATTTATTTTAAGCATATTGCAAGGCGTACATTGAAGGGAAGGCTTCTAGAGTTTCCTGTAATCTAGGATCTTGAGCGAAGGACAGGTGTTGATGGTGGGGTCAGCTTGCGCCGCTTGAGGTGAAAGTCACACCATTACATAACGCTCACACTATTCTCTTCCTCGTCTTTTATCACACTAACACAGTTACGCTTGCCTGCCCTAATAGCTGACATAGTCAAAAAGATTAATCATTGCATCGTAGCGTCCATTACAACGTAAACTTATAATTCACCAGAAACAAATCACATCCAACGAGACGGCGGCGGCCATGTTTTCTCTTACTCGTGAGGATGTCCTCAGCTGCCCGGGTGACGAGAGGGAGGAGGAGGAGGAGCGTGACGGGAGGGAGGAGGAGGAGCGTGACGGGAGGCCTGGGTAAGGCGTCATACTAGAATGTCATAGGATTTAATGTTCAAGGCTCACAACGATGTCGTTATTACAACTGCAAGGAAACTGATGGGAAAGATAACGAGAGCCTTCAGAACAAGAGATGCTAAGCCAGTGATGGTGACTTACAACTTTTCTCTCTAGGTTGGAATGTTACTGTACATTAAGGGCCCATTTTAAGGCAGGTGAATCTATGTGGGGCAGCGGGCCTCCAGCAGCAACAGCCTGGTTGACCAGGCAAGCACCAGACGAGCCTGGCCCATGGCCGGGCTCAGAGAGTAGATAAACTCTCGAAACTCTTCAAAGGTTCAAAGGTAAGGTGTAGATCTAAAGAATGTCCTGAGAACTTTCACTGCACGTATAAATTAAGTAAAGCACGTGAATTACTGGGAACATTTGAAGTTCCTTGACCTGTACTCCCTGGAGCACAAGCGAGATACATAATTTATACCTAGAAAATCCTAGAGGGATTTGTCCCAAGTTTGCACCACAAATCACTCCCCACGAAAGCAGCGGAAGCAGACGTTGCAATATACCCCCAATGAAAAGCATGGTGCCATGAGTGTAAAAGTCCTTCCATCATTCATAGTTCTTACTAACAGACCTTTGGCTATCTTTAAAGAGGAAACTAGGCAGTTACTAAGTTGGTTGCTGATCATCCGGGCTGTGATGCATATGTTGAACTTCATAAGGTTGACACCAACTGCCTAATTGATCCCATCTACCGGGAGGCCCTGGTCTGGGACCGGCCTGCGGGGTTATTGACCCTCAAAGATGGATGAGAGCGGCATCTGTCAAGGACATGGCAAATCTCCAAGCAGTTGGTAATTATTTGTTTCTTTGGGTCACAGAAACCACGATGTTCATCGAGGATAAATACCAAGCACTCTTGTGTTGAAAAAATAAAATATAAAATGGGGAAGAGAGAATACACAGCAGACAATAGGGACGTAGTGGTAACAATGTCACAAGGTCTTGTGTCCAGGGAATACAAGTGTTACTGGTACAACTGCAAGGAAAATGATAGGTTAAATAACAATGACCTTCAAATTCCAGTCACAGACTGGATAACAAGCGCCTTCAAAATAACTACTTTCAACATGCTATCAGTTTGTTGCTTTTGAGTATATTGTAAAACCTCGCAAGTGAGACAAGATAAATCGTTGTGCCCATGAGAACTCGCGTGATTATTCTCTGTGATGTGTACTAGTATAGAATCCACTTAATAGGGAATGTTATGATAAAACTGTCAATAACAACCACGCCTTGGTCTAGGGACCAAGGCGTGGTGACCCGCAGGTCTGGGACCAAGGCGTGGTGACCCGCAGGTCTGGGACCAAGGCGTGGTGACCCGCAGGTCTGGGACCAAGGCGTGGTGACCCGCAGGTCTGGGACCAAGGCGTGGTGACCCGCAGGTCTGGGACCAAGGCGTGGTGACCCGCAGGTCTGGGACCAAGGCGTGGTGACCCGCAGGTCTGGGACTCACGAAACTCTTCAAAGGTATATCAAAGGTATATCATGTAGAGAGAGAGTCTTTCTCTCTCCAGTTTTCTTCTTTTCACTTTTCTTAGAGGAATATGTCTTGAACATACTTCAGCTACCAGGAAGTTGATCTTTTCGAGGCACTGGTTAGCGTCCATGTTCTTTAAGATATATTTCCAACATGTTTCATTTAGGACATGGTTTACCTGGTCCCATTTGATGTTCTTGTTGTTGAAGTTGAATCTGGTGAAGGCACCCTCGTAGCTGTATGCATCTTGCTGATCGTGTCGTGTCGTGTCGTGGGTGGTCACGCGGGGTGGAGCTCCGTCTTAAATTGCGTTTACTGATAGTAGCTGAGGAGACACAGTGCGAGAATTAAGTGTGTGTAACCATAAAGTGCATATACGCATTTGAACCAACATAAGAGAAATTGCAGTGAACATTAAATAGGAAAAAAATATAGACTATAGTGTAAATTCTAGAGTGCCGGTGGAGCAACCGTTACCGTGGGAAATAGGCCTGGAGGCCAGCGAATTATTGCCAGATACATCCAAATTCGGAGGTGAAAATTAACAAACATATATTGAACTAACTAAGTAATATAGCGAGTGGCAAGGATATATATGTGCAGTGATAATGAACCAAATCTGTAGTAAGAGAAATAGTAATAAATCCCAGTATAGCTTAAAAGATATGGTATAGCATATGGAAATATACTACAAGGATTGGCACTAGTGAAAATTGCCAGAGGTCTGAGAAGCAGAAATAACAGATAAGTAAATTCTATAGTTATAAGAAACAAAAACAAGTGATGGTGGCACTGAGGTGCAGGGAATCACAGTATACATAATTGGAGTATAAAACCATGTGAAGTGTCTTTCTGCTGCCACTACTAAGTGTGGAAGTTTTGCCATGGAAGTGTAAGGGAAACTACCGGAAGCATAGGTATCGTGTGGAAATAAAGCAATGACCACAGTATTAGTTCAGTGAAAAGAAAAGGTATCTGGAATAAATATTGTGTATATCCTTGTAATAACCAGTGTACAGCACAGTGATAAACTATTAGGTATAAAATAAAAGTAAATTAAATCCAATAGTAGTGTGGCAGTGTGGGTGACCACTTGCCCTGGAGTGGTCAGTGTGCCAAGCGACTTTTATAGATCTGAGTTACCACTTATAACGAATAGACTAGGATACCAGGACAGAATAAAAAAGACCTAGTGAACCCAATTGGCAGTAGAAAACACAAGGATAGTGATCTAAGAAAATGAAAGTGGTCTAAAACGGGCATCGCATGGCAGTATAGGACTGAGTGGTGTGCTTTAGTCATACGCCTGGCAGTGCTGAAGTCAGCCACGGAGGCCTACCATACACACCCATAAAACACCATATACACCATACCACAATATCCTGTCTAGACCAGTGTGGGGATCTCAGTGAGAATAATACATTAAAATGTATATAGGACTGATCAGAGAGGAATAAATATAGAAAGAGTTATACAGTGAGCAAACAGAAATAAATACATATTATAACAATAATATAATATAAGGTGTAGTAAGTCTCCATAATCAGTACATCCCACATATACTAATACAAATAGGATACAGGCAGGATGGCAGTACAGTATATCTGTGGGACTTGTGAAAAGGCTCTTGGGAAAAGATCTAGAATCACATGCAACCTTTGCTTTTCAAAACATCATGTCACATGTTCAAAAATTAACACAGTAACAAGAAGTGACATCCGTCTAGAAAGGTGTTCTGGATCTGCAACAAGGATTTGGAACTATGGACAGATA
>WNWK01054422.1:0-11565 GCA_009830355.1 Cherax destructor
CAGCAGATGGGTCTATGAAGGATGAGGTGAATCATAGAATTGATGAGGGAAAAAGGGTGAGTGGAGCACTTCGGAATCTGTGGAGACAAAGAACTTTGTCCATGGAAGTAAATAGGGAAATGTATGAGAGTATAGTTATACCAACACTCTTATATGGGTGTGAAGCACGGGTGATGAATGTTGTAATGAGGAGAAGGCTGGAGGCAGTGGAGATGTCATGTCTGAGGTCAATGTGTGGTGTGAATATAATGCAGAGAATTCGGAGTTTGGAAATTAGGAGGAAGTGCCGGATTACCAAAACTATTATCCAGAGAGCTGAGGAGGGGTTGTTGAGGTGGTTCGGACATGTAGAGAGAATGGAACGAGACAGAATGACTTCGAGAGTGTATAAATCTGTAGTGGAGGGAAGGCGGGGTAGTGGTCGGCCTAGGAAAGGTTGGAGAAAGGGGGTAAAGGAGGTGTTGTGTGCGAGGGGCTTGGAATTCCAGCAAGCATGTGTGAGCGTATTTGATAGGAGTGAATGGAGACAAATGGTTTTTAATACTTGACGTGCTGTTGGAGTGTGAGCAAAGTAACATTTATGAAGGGATTCAGGGAAACCGGCAGGCCGGACTTGAGTCCTGGAGATGGGAAGTACAGTGTCTGCACTCTGAAGGAGGGGTGTTAATGTTGCAGTTTTATAACTGTAGTGTAAAGCACCCCTCTGGCAAGACAGTGATGGAGTGAATGATGAAAGTTTTTCTTTTTCTGGCCACCCTGCCTTGGTGGGAATCGGCCGATGTGTTAATAAATAAATAAATATATATATATATATATATATATATATATATATATATATATATATATATATATATATATATATTTTCCACTTCTCGAGGCTATGGGTCCCACAATTTGTACCAGAGGTGGACCCCATATATATAAAAAGATCACAGTAAACAGGTGTAGTCTTTGTTAGTGTAATGTGACTGTGAGGTGTAGTCTTGCCCCTTATATAAGCCTTCTTGTCATGTTTCCTTTTATAGTTCCTTGATAATGTGAGTAGTCACGAAATCGCTTGGAATTCCTCTATTTTTTCATAGTGGTTGCCTTGCATATATATATATATATATATATATATATATATATATATATATATATATATATATATATAATGTATCCACGAACGAGTGGTTTTAAGCAAATAACAATACTGCCACCAGTCGGGAATCGAACTCCCGATATTTTAGCACGTCTCCCGGGAAACCTGCCAAAATTCCGAGACGCCTTAGTCCACTCGCACTGGTCCTATCTATAAAGAAGAGTTTGTTAGTCTTTCCAGACACCTCTGATCCGTGGCTCATGTCTCCTCTAAGTACCTTGTATGCTGAGTCTCTTTTCCACAATTATCTCTGTTTTTTTCATAGCTCTTCTAATGTCTCAGGAACTAGCACAGTGGCCCTCCACAGTACTTCTTAAAATTACGTGTTTGATATTTTTTATTTGCTTTCAACGAAGAGCTAAACCCGTGTGAGTCAACGTATGTAGTGGTGAGGGTTTGACCCTCCACCAGTGAGAAACGTACTGCTTTACCGAATTCGCCTGATTCTTGAGGTTGTACGTGCTTGAGGTTGTACGTGCTTGAGGTGGTACGTGCTTGAGGTGGTACGTGCTTGAGGTGGTGAAGTCTTCTTGTTTGTGCTGCAGGTATGTGTCTCGTAAACATACTCGTATGTCATTATATATATACGACGAGATAAATCTTTTTGGGTCACTCAACGCAAGTAGCAGCTACTGTTGGTTAAATGCTAGACACACACGCTACTCTTGCAGGCAGGAATTTCTTGCTTCTATGTATGTAGTGTACATACTTAGAGGTATACTCGTGTCCAAGATAATACTTTTTTGCTTTATGTGAAAGGCTAATTCCGTGTAAGTCAGAGTCATACAGTATAAAGATTGTCGGAAGGTTGAAGCTCTAACCGTCGGTATACGCAGTCGATGACACGGAGACTCTCTACTCAGTGTGTGTATAACCAAAGGTGTCAGTGTCCATCTTGGGCGACCACCTGACTCTCACAAACACCATGTAAACTCCTTTATCGATGTGAACCCGTGGGTCATACGTTCAATTAATTATCTAACCCTTTTTTTACAAGTCTGTCTTTTTTTTACGCCAAAACATCGATGGTAAAAATAGGGAAGGAAAGGAGTGGTATGAGAAATAGTAGAAAAAAAAAGGCTGACAGGAAAATGGGGAGGTAAAAATAGTTAAGTGAACTCACCACTTTGAATGATTTTGAAGAGCGTATTTTTTTGGCACTGATGCGTTTTGGCGCTGCCTCTCAGACGATTGCATAACCGGCCTGCTTTAACCTTGATCCAAAGAAGTGGAGCCACCCTTCCCCTCCTTGGATCCAACCAGATTACCTCCCATCGCCCAAGTGTAACAAATAATTTCAAGGACAAGCTGGGGTTTATTGATGTGTTGATCATGCTCTCACATCCACTACTAGTAATGTTGCTGCTGTTGTTGTTGTTGTAGTAGTATAGTAGTAGTAGTAGTAGTAGTAGTAGTAGTAGTAGTAGTAGTAGAGTAGTAGAGTAGTAGTAGTAGTAGTAGTAGTAGTAGTAGTTAGTAGTAGTAGTAGTAGAGTAGTAGAGTAGTAGTAGTAGTAGTAGTAGTAGTAGTAGTAGTAGTAGAGAGTAGTATAGTAGTAGTAGTAGTAGTAGTAGTAGTAGTTTTTAAGGCCATCAATAGTTTTAACCTCTGTATCCATCTCTGCTTTGCTTTTCTACTACGCTTGTACTCACTACGCTTGTACTCACTACGCTTGTACTCACTACGCTTGTACTCACTACGCTTGTACTTACTACGCTTGTACTCACTACGCTTGTACTCACTACGCTTGTACTCACTACGCTTGTACTCACTACGCTTGTACTCACTACGCTTGTACTCACTGTATACTTCCTATAGTCTTTCTGACTTTTATTTTCTTTACACAGATTAATTTTACAGGCTATGATCTATTATCCTACATCAGCTCATTTCAAAGCCCAGCCCTATCTAAGGAATGCTACCATCCCCCAGGATGCCATCCACAGCAGTCAACTAACACACAGGTACCTAACTAATGCTAAGTGAAAAGCGGCAACAAGTGTTATGAAACATGCCCAACGTTTCCACCCGTCAGGACAAGTGTTTCCTGACGCAGGTCTTAATCATATGATGACCCACCACTGGAGCTTTTGGTCATCTGATAAAGGCCTTCCACTGGCTTACCCGGCCACAACTTTAAAATTTATGGTTATAATAACAATATTTCTTTTTTGTCTGAATTACAAGACTGGTTGTACATCGCCGTTCTTTCTCGATTTTTATGTTCTATTCGTGTGGCTCCACGCAGAAGCTGTGTACTCGAGGATCTGTATTTAATATACGGAGAATGGTGATTTTAAGCATAGTTGTTCGTATATCTAAAAATATTAAGCTTGCTAATGCAAGGTGTGCTGGTGATAGTGCTCTTTACTTATGCTTGACGAGGCAGGTTACACCGTTAAGGTTAAGCGTGGTTTGTGTGTAATCACTTAGTGGTAATTACGTAGCTGAGTCTGAAGGTTTCTAGCTTCATAGTGTGTGTGTGTGTGTGTGTGTGTGTGTGTGTGTGTGTGTGTGTGTGCGTGTGTGTGTGTGTGCGCGTGTGTGTGTGTGCGTGTGTGTGTGTGCGTGTGTGTGTGTGTACTCACCTAGTTGTACTCACCTAGTTGTGGTTGAAGGGTTCGAGTCACAGCTCCTGGCCCCGCCTCTTCACTGGCCGCTACTGGGTCACTCTCCCTGCGTCATGAGCTTTGTCATACCTCTTCTTAAAGCTATGTATTGAGCCTGCCTCCACTACATCGCTTCCTAAACTATTCCACTTCCAGACCACTCTGTGACTGAAGAAATACTTCCTAACATCTCTGTGATTCATCTGAGTCTTCAACTTCCAACTGTGTCCCCTTGTTGCTGTGTCCCATCTCTGGAACATTCTGTCTCTGTCCACTTTGTCAATTCCTCTCAGTATCTTATATGATGTTATCATGTCCCCCCTGTCTATCCTGTTCTCCAGTGTCGTCAGGTCGATTTCCCTTAACCTCTCCTCGTAGGACATACCCCTTACCTCCGGGACTAGTCTTGTTGCAAACCTTTCCACTTTCTCGAGCTTCTTCACGTGCTTGGCTAGGTGTGGGTTCCAAACTGGTGCTGAATACTCCAGTATGGGCCTAACGTACACAGTATACAGGGTCCTGAACGATTCTTTATTAAGATGTCGGAATGCTGTTCTTAGGTTTGCTAGGCGCCCATATGCTGCAGCAGTTATTTGGTTGATGTGCGCCTCAGGATATGTTCCTGGTATTATACTCACCCCAAGATCTTTTCCTTGATTGAGGTTTGCAGTATCTGGCCCCCTAGACTGTACTCCGTCTGCGGTCTTCTTTGCCCTTCCCCAATCTTCATGACTTTGCACTTGGTGGGGTTGAACTCCAGGAGCCAATTGCTGGACCAGGCTTGAAGCCTGTCCAGATCCCTTTGTAGTTCTGCCTGGTCCTCGTCCGATTGAATTCTTCTCATCAACTCCACATCATCTGCAAACAAGGACACTTCGGAGTCTATTCCTTCCGTCATGTCGTTCACAAATACCAGAAACAGCACTGGTCCCAGGACTGACCCCTGTGGAACCCCGATCGTCACCGGCGCCCACTCTGACACCTCGCCACGCAACATGACTCGCTGCTGTCTTCCTGACAGGTATTCCCTGATCCATTGTAGTGCCTTCCCTGTTACCCCTGCCTGGTCCTCCAGCTTATGCACTAATCTCTTGTGTGGAACTGTGTCAAATACCTTCTTACAATCCAAGAATATGCAATCTACCCACCCCTCTCTCTCTTGTCTTATTGCTGTCACCCTGTCGTAGAACTCCAGTAGGTTTGTGACACAGGATTTCCCGTCCCTGAAACCGTGTTGGCCATCGTTGATAAGCTCATTTCTTTCTAGGTGCTCCACCACTCTTCTCCTGACTATCTTCTCCATGACCTTGCATACTATACATGTCAGTGACACTGGTCTGTAGTTTAGTGCTACGTTCCTGTCTCCTTTTTTCAAAAATTGGAACTACATTTGCTGTCTTCCATACCTCTGGTAGTTGCCCTGTTTCGATAGATGTGTTGAAGATTGTTGTTAGGGGTACACATAGCTCCTCTGCTCCCTCTCTCAGGACCCATGGAGAGATGTAGATGAATGGTTCAGAGAACCGACTAGTTATAAATTAGACACATATGCAACACTTGGGTATCTTTATTAAGGAAACGTTTCGCCACACAGTGGCTTCATCATCAATAGAAAGTAGAAGGTGTAAGGAGAGGAGGTTTGAGGAATCAGTCCTCGGCCTGGAGTCGATGTGTTCAGTCCATCAATCTTGTAGAAAGTACAGCACATGTCATACATGTGCTGTACATGTTTCTCAAGATTGATGGACTGAACATCGCTCCAGCCAGGGACGATTACCTCAAACTCCTCCTCTCCTACACCTTTCTACTTGTATTGAACGATGAGCCACTGTGTGAAACTTTCATAATAAAGATACTAAGTGTTGCATATGTGTCTAATTATAACTCATGGAAGATGTTATCCGGCCCCATCGCCTTTGAGGTATCTAGCTCGCTTAGTAGCCTCTTCACTTCCTCCTCAGTTGTGTGTATTGTGTCCAGCACCTGATGGTGTACCCCACCTCTCCTCCTTTCTGGAGGCCCTTCTATCTCCTCTGTGAACACCTCTTTGAATCTCATGTTGAGCTCCTCACACACTTCCTGGTCATTTCTTGTGACCTCCTCCTACCTTCCTCAGCCTGATCACCTGGTCCTTGACTGTTGTTCTCCTCCGATGTGGCTGTACAGCAGCTTTGGGTCAGATTTGGTTTCGCTGCTATGTCATTCTCGTACTGTCTTTGGGCCTCCCTTCTGATCTGTGCATATTCATTTCTGGCTCTACGACTGCTCTCCTTATTCTCCGGGGTTCTTTGTCTTCTGTACCTCTTCCATTCCCTTGCACACTTGGTTCTGGCTTCCCTGCACCTTTGGGTGAACCATGGGCTCATCCTGTCTTTTGCACTTCTCCTGTCACCCTTGGGTGTGCGCGTGTGTGCGCGTGTGTGTGCGTGTGTGCGTGTGTGTGTGTGTGTGTGTGTGTGTGTGTGTGTGTGTGTGTGTGTGTGCGTGCGTGCGTGCGTGCGTTCACCTCACCTACCCATGGTTATGCTGCTGGTCCCCTCAAGGGAGGTTCCCTAACGCTGGTGAGTGGCTCTTGATCTAGGGAATTGGATATGTGCTCCAGTTCCCTAAACTAAGCCTGAATACCTACCATTCCCCCCCATCCCACACATGCGCTGTATAATCCCTACGGCTTTAGCGCTCCCCATAATAATAATAACGGTGCTTGATCGTGGGCTCTCCTGCCTCTGTGATCAATCAGAAGAACTAATTCACAAGTTTCCCCGCTTCATGGGCCTTTGTTTTCCTTGTCCTTATAACAATGTATGTTCACTTTTTACCGCCAATTCATCTAAGTCCTTCCATTAAGTGCCACCACTGGGGATAAACTCCAGGGGGGAGGGGGGTATATGCGGGAGCCGTCACAGGTGGCGTTCCACTCAAGTCTGTCTGTCTCCTCGTTCACACAGGAGACGTGTATGAATTAGATGAGCGAATAATTATTTTTATTATAATCACGGGAAGCGCTATACCCGTAGGATTATACAGAACCTGTAAGAGGGGGGTTGGAAGGTATTCAGGCTTAATTCAGGGAACTGGAGCACAGTTCCAGTTCCCTAGATCAAGAGCCCCTAACCAGCGTCAATAAACCAGCGAATAAACGAGAAATGTCGTTGTAAAAACTTGGATCGCATTCACAACGCTCTGGAAATTATTATTTTTTCTTTTGTGAATCTTTCTCATGATAATCCAAATACCGATTATCCCAGTCAATACCCAGCGCTATAATTATCATATTCCCGGAAAGAATTAAATTATTTTATGAGCTCACTTCTCTCCCCAAGCTCTTCCGTGATCTCCGAAATATGTATCGGTATTTCCTCATTTACCAAGAACAGGTCCAGCAGGTTATTCCCCTTTAGATGATTCCATCACAAACTGTTTTAAAAAGCAGTCCTGGAGTACTTATAAGATTCCCCTGCCAGGCTTCTCCACTCAATTTACTCGAAATTAAAATTTTCAGTTCAAACTGATTTTTTCTATCTATAAGCCACTGGAGTTTTGCTCTGAGGAGGTTGGCAGTGGTCACTTGTTAGCCTAAGTAATAACGAATACGTATTAAACGAACTGTAATATCTTCGTATAGCTGTGTTTAGTTCGTCGGGAAACAGAAAGTATTGTAAGGACATAAGAAAATAAGAAAGAACGAGCACTACAGCAGGCCCACTTGCCCATGCTAGGCAGGTCCAAGTCACCTAGTCATGGTGCGCACAGGTCTTGTCAGATGATGACTCGCCTAGTGGCTTTCTGGTGCTGGGTTATCAGTGCTTAGGTAATCGCTAACGTACCGTGGCATATACCCGTGGCTATATACCACTGGCTTACCAAACTTTTCCACCCCAGTAGCGTACTCATTTCACCCCAATGAGTGTCCCCGGTTCGATCCCGGTACGGATGGAAACACTGGGTGTTTCCTTACGTGCTGTCCCTGTTCACCTAGCAGCAAGTAGGTACCTGGGTGTTAACCGGATTGGTATGGTTCGCATCCTGGGGGACAAGAGTTACCTAAGTTGCCTAATGCACTGCTTTCTATATATTATGTCACTGATGTCAGCTAGGTGTGCATAAGTTATATCATCTACTTGTAGAAATGAAGATTATTATCATTATTATATTATTATTATTAAAATGCAAGATGGAAATCTAAATATATAAACAAAGAGAATGAGTGGCCCTGCTTAAGACATTCATCGGGGGAATTTTTAAAGCAAACGAAAACATTTGCTTCAGTGAAGCTACTGGATGTCGTACCCAATGTGACTCTCGTAGTGGTAGTGCTAAAAATAAGTATTGGGTGAAAGGTATCAACGTAATGCGGGTCTATCTAATAACTAAAAAAAAAAAAAACGCTTGCAAGTCTTTCTGGCATCGTGTACAAACACTGATATGAGGGTATGTATCTTTCAAATTATTTCGTCCACATAGATCAGGAACAGTGTGGGTACGCGGTCTGACCCTTGTGGGAATGTTTCGATTTTCAAAATCCATGCCAACACTACCTGTTGTTTGTCAGGTACGCCACTATCCACTGGAGTAACCTATACATTCTTCAATACGTTTTCCTCCATTTTGCAAACTATCAAGTAGCTAGATTTTTGCCTTGAAGTTTAATGAATTATTCACACTGCCAGGAGCTAGAAGCATGTATCGTTCGTCCTGTGGAAAGCACAGGGTTGAGAGGTCGGACTGGTGGTGTGTTGGTGGTGGTGCGTGTTGGCAGTCACCAGTGGGCGGTGCCTCACTTGCCGGCTGGCTGGCTGGCCGGCTGGCCGGGTTCGTTTGTTCCCGGGGAGGATCCAGGATCATACTTTCTGCCCAAAAATGCATTTCGGTTGCTTCATCTATTACTGTTTTTCTACTTCTGTTGCTCAGGCACAACGACATCTACTGACACCCATTGTAGCCTGAGAAATATATATTAAAGAAAAGTTAGCTATTATTCCCTATTGCCTTTCGAGTCTGTTTTGTGTATTGACATGATTATCATATTTAAAAAGCGCCAAACCTGTAATGATCACCACCCTTAAAATGGGATATTATCAGGTTTGATCCTAGTAAGGAGAGGGGTAGATCCATGACCTCGAACCCAGGAACATTCATTATACTCAAAGGACTACCTTTTAGGGTATAACGTTAAGACGGTTTTCGTATACAATGAAAAGCTGTGTCATACTTATCAATAAAACTCTTGGTATTTTTTCAGTGGAGAATAAACACTTACAGGAAGTTACTGTATCCAGCCACTGGTACCTAGCACCGCCCTCACGTATGAATTCAAACTGCGCTTTTGGATTCATTTATTCCCCGAACCTTGCCTACTACGGGCCAGTCTTGTACTTTCTGTCTATACCTGTTGTGTGTAAGGGGCAAAAAAAGTAGCTAATCCATTATAGGTCACCTGTAGGTTGCCTGCTGTCGCTTCTGGAATCATCGTCATCGCCGGCCTGATCGATCAGGCTATTATTACTATATACATGCAAAAACGTTTCTTCGATTATTTTAAACTAGAAAAATCTGTGTTATTACATTTTAAACAACAAAGGAATTTAAGACCAATTCTGAATATTTCTTCCATGCATATAGGACTTCAGATGTGGGGACAGCTAACTAATAATGACGAAAGTTTTTTTTCAATTTTCCACAATTATTTCCTGAGTTTATACATATAAAACAAATTCAATTAAAAAAAAATGATGTAGAACTAGATGAAAACAAAATACACAGCGGCACATTCCTCGCTTCTTGTGTAACACGTATAAATATTATGAGTATCTAAGTACGTTTCTGACCATGGTCACTACTGCTGTTCTTACATGTTTTTACTGGTACTAGCGCTCTTAAACTGTTAGTAATGCCATTACTGTTACTGGTGCTACTAACTGATGATTCTGGTGCTACTAACTGATGATTCTGGTGCTACTAACTGATGATTCTGGTGCTACTATTACTGGTGCTACTACTATTACTGGTGCTACTACTATTACTGGTGCTACTACTTTTTGGTGCTACTACTATTACTGGTGCTACTACTATTAGGTGCTCTACTATTCTGGTGCTACTACTATTACTGGTGCTATTACTGGTACTATTATTACTGATGCTACTACTATTACTGGTGCTACTACTATTACTGGTGCTATTACTGGTACTACTATTCTGGTGCTCTACTTTCTGGTGCTCTACTATTCTGGTGCTCTTACTGGTGCTACTATTACGGTGCTACTACTTTCTGGTGCTATTACTGGTACTACTATTACTGGTGCTACTACTATTACTGGTTGCTATTACTGGTACTACTATTACTGGTGCTACTACTTTTTCGGTGCTACTATTACTAGTACTACTACTATTACAGGTGCTACTACTATTGGTGCTACTATACACTTTATTGTGACCTCTTGCGTGAACCATTCAGTCATTAGTGGCAGGGGAAATATAGCTAGATATAATCCTGCTACGTAACTCCTTAGCTTATCCCACATTTCAATCGCACTTAAATATGTTAAATAAAGAGTATTAACTAGTGTCATAATTTTTGGGAAAATTCCATAATACATATGTACATTTTTAGATATTTTATCATAGACTACGCATGTATAATTTTCAGTGTCCGTTTTGCAGGTCATGATTTAAAATGAAGGCGTAATTAACAATAAAAAGTACAAAAAAAAATAAATGAGTTGTATTATTTATAGACGGGGTGTAAGGTGGTGTAGCAGGGTGTGTGTGTACTCACCTAGTTGTACTCACCTAGTTGTGGTTGCAGGGGTCGAGATAAGCTCCCCGGCCCCCCCCTCTTCACTGGCCGCTACTGGGTCCTCCCTGCGCCTTAGGGTTTATCATACCTCTTCTTAAAGCCATGGAACCTGCCTCCCCCATCGCTTTAAAACTATTCCACTTCCCGACTTCTCTGTGACTGAAGAAATACTTCCTAACATCCCTGTGATTCATCTGAGTCTTCAACTTCCAACTGTGTCCCCTTGTTGCTTTTGTCCCATCTTTGGAACATTCTGTCTCTATCAACCTTTCAATTCCTCTCAGTATCTTATATGTCGTTATCATGTCCCCCTATCTCTCCTGTCCTCCAGTGTCGTCAGGTCGATTTCCCTTAAACCTCTCCTCGTAGGACATACCCCTTAGCTCCGGGACTAGTCTTGTTTTTCAAACCTTTGCACTTTCTCTAGTTTCTTTACGTGCTTGGATAAATGTGGGTTCCAAACTGGTGCTGCCTCCAGTATGGGCCTAACGTACACAGTGTGGGGGCCTGAACGATTCTTTATTAAGATGTCGGAATGCTTTTTTCTTAGGTTTGCTAGGCCCGTATGCTGCAGCAGTTATTTGGTTGATGTGCGCCTCAGAAGATGTGCCTGGTGTTTCTCACCCCAAGATCTTTTTCCTTGATTGAAGTTTGTAGTCTCTGGCCCCCCAGACTGTACTCCGTCTGCGGGCTTCTTTTGCCCTTCCCAATCTTCATGACTTTGCACTTGGGTTGGGTTGAACTCCAGGAGCCAATTGCTGGACCAAGCTTCAGCCTATCCAGATCCCTTTGTAGTTCTGCCTGGTCCTCTTCCGATTGAATTCTTCTCATCAACTTCACTCATCTGCAAACAGGGACACTTCGGAGTCTATTCCTTCCTCCCTGTCGTTTTACAAATACCAAAACAGCACCGGTCCTAGGACTGTGTGTGTGTGTGTGTGTGTGTGTGTGTGTGTGTGTGTGTGTGTGTGTGTGTGTGTGTGTGTGTGTGTGTGTGTGTGTGTGTGTGTGTTTTAGTC
>WNWK01054423.1:0-11565 GCA_009830355.1 Cherax destructor
AGAGAGAGAGGGGATGGAGGAAGAGAGGGGGTATAGAGGGGGAGGTATAGGGGAGAGGGTATAGAGGGAGAGGGGGTATAGAGGGAGGGAGAGAGAGGGGGGAGAGAGAGAGAGAGAGGGGAAGAGGGAGAGGGGTTATAGAAGGAGAGGGGAGGGGGGAGAGAGAGAGAGAGAGAGGGAGGGTGTGTGTGTGAGGGAGAAAGGGAGGGAAGGGTCTAGTGTTAGTATGGGAATTGGAGGGGGGACTGTCGTATCAGGTTTCATGTGTCCCATCTACTTTTTGTGAGAACTTCCTAGGAATACTATCCTAATATTGTGCTAGAATTTTGCTAGTACTAATTCTAAAAAAAAAAACGAGTAACACTATTAAGCTAAGCTAACACAAACCCAATTGTTGGTTTGTGTGAGCGTGTGAGTGTTCGTGTGTTTGTTTACCACTGACTCACCCGCCTGCGCCTCTTGCCACCGTCTTTAAATTTGCTTCCTACCTTTCTTATTACAAATTCTAAAAAGAATACTACTACTTATATAACTGATAATAATATTATTGCTAATACAAGAACAACTGTATGGTCTACAACACCTACACCTCGACTACACCTACACTCGACTCACCTACACCTTCACACACCTCACCTCGACTACACCTACACCTCGACTACACCTACACCTCGACCCTCAAGTGTGTGTGTGTGTGTGTGCGTCTTGCCACCTCGTCCATCGTTTCTACCTATTCTAATTCTAATTCTAATTCTAGAATACTACTAAACACTGCTACTAAAGTTACTACTTATATACTGATAATAATATTATTGCTAATACACCAACAACTGTATGGTATACTACATCTATATCCCGACTAATTCAAGTGTATGTGTGTGTGTGCGTGTGTACACATGTACATTTGGTTGGTAGCCCTGCGCCCACTACCTAACTTGTCTTCATACCTATGAAATACGTATGAAATCAGCTCCCCCGAGCAGGGATTTTCCCCACAGCGTCGGCAAATCCGGCCAGAAACGTGCAAACCACAACTAGAATTTGTACATTACATCCGATGTCTGCTGGACCTGGTCGCTGTTTATCTGGATTCTCGTGTCGGTGGCACCCTTCTGGGTACTTACCTCTTCGTTTCTTTTCTGTTGGGCTCACTGTATGCAATCAATGTATTCCTCACTGCTTGCCTTGCACTTGTCTCCCTTACTTGGGTACCTCCAGTAAATATGTTCCCCACTGTGTTATAGTTCACTACGATATATTCTCCACTTTCACTATTTACTGAGTTTTTTCCCTCTGTGATCACTCGTATTTCCCTGCTTTTTGGTTTTAAATAAATATGACACTTTGACCTATGCCCACGCCTATTTGTTGCACTCAGATTTTCTCTAGGACTACTCTATAAGACCCAATTTAGCGGAGCTCAAAACGCACGTGACTTCACACTCCACTGCTGTGTGTGTATGTGTGTGACCCAACAATTAAAATTTGCACCAATAACTCATTACAGTTGTGACCGGGTGTAGACTAGTGAATTGCTCATTACTATAATTTGTTCATGATTGTAACCATGTATAAACGTAAGAAAGTAAATTTACTTACATGATTCATTACCTTTGTAACTTGTGAGTTCATTACATTTGTAACTTGTGAGTTCATTACCTTTGTAACTTGCTCAGCATGAAACTTTGGGGTCCAGTCCCTGGACCCATTATTACCTCTGTAATCTTTTGACTACCGCCCACAGGATGGGTATGGGGTGCATAATAAAGATATCAAACAACTATAGACATTTTCCTTAATCCATCTATGATATTTTCTTCAAAATTATATAAGAAACACGTTACAAAGCATATAAACATGGTGTTTATATGCTATGGAGGTGTTGCCTGGTGGAGGAAAACATTACGTCACTCCCCTTTAATACATAACGCTTTTGTGTACAATTCTCGGCATGAATTATTCATTACTTCTCCCTTTATGATGGCATCTAAAGGTAGTTGATAGAAACGATTAAACTCAGTGAACGTGTAGGACTTGTGGTAGCCAGGCTAATTGTAGGATTTGTGGTAGCCAGGCTACTTGTAGGACTTGTGGTAGCCAGGCTACTTGTAGGACTTGTGATAGCCAGGCTACTTGTGGGACTTGTGGTAGCCAGACTACTTGTAGGACTTGTGGTAGCCAGGCTACTTGTAGGGCTTGTGGTAGCCAGGCTACTTGTAGGACTTGTGGTAGCCAGCTACTTGTAGGACTTTGGTAGCCAGGCTACTTGTAGGACTTGTGGTAGCCAGGCTACTTGTAGGACTTGTGGTAGCCAGGCTACTTGTAGGACTTGTGGTAGCCAGGCTACTTGTAGGACTTGTGGTAGCCAGGCTACTTGTAGGACTTGTGGTAGCCAGGCTACTTGTAGGACTTGTGGTAGCCAGGCTACTTGTAGGACTTGTGGTAGCCAGGCTACTTGTAGGACTTGTGGTAGCCAGGCTATTGTAGGACTTGTGGTAGCCAGGCTACTTGTAGGACTTGTGGTAGCCAGGCTACTTGTAGGACTTGTGGTAGCCAGGCTACTTGTAGGACTTGTGGTAGCCAGGCTACTTGTGGACTTGTGGTAGCCAGGCTACTTGTAGGACTTGTGGTAGCTAGGCTACTTGTAGGACTTGTGGTAGCCAGGCTACTTGTAGGACTTTGGTAGCCAGGCTACTTGTAGGACTTTGGTAGCCAGGCTACTTGTAGGACTTGTGGTAGCCAGGCTACTTGTAGGACTTGTGGTAGCCAGGCTACTTGTAGGACTTGTGGTAGCCAGGCTACTTGTAGGACTTTGGTAGCCAGGCTAACTTGGTAGCACTTGTGGTAGCCAGGCTACTTGTAGGACTTGTGGTAGCCAGGCTACTTGTAGGACTGTGGTAGCCAGGCTACTTTTAGGACTTGTGGTAGCCAGGCTACTTGTAGGACTTGTGGTAGCCAGGCTACTTGTAGGACTTGTGGTAGCCAGGCTACTTGTAGGACTTGTGGTAGCCAGGCTACTTGTAGGACTTGTGGTAGCCAGGCTACTTGTAGGACTTGTGTAGCCAGGCTACTTGTGGACTTGTGGTAGCCAGGCTACTTGTAGGACTTGTGGTAGCCAGGCTACTTGTAGGACTTGTGGTAGCCAGGCTACTTGTAGGACTTGTGGTAGCCAGGCTACTTGTAGGACTTGTGGTAGCAGGCTACTTGTTGGACTTGTGGTAGCCAGGCTACTTGTAGGACTTGTGGTAGCTAGGCTACTTGTAGGACTTGTGGTAGCCAGGCTACTTGTAGGACTTCTGGTAGCCAGGCTACTTGTAGGACTTCTGGTAGCCAGGCTACTTGTAGGACTTTGGTAGCCAGGCTACTTGTAGGACTTGTGGTAGCCAGGCTACTTGTAGGACTTTGGTAGCCAGGCTATTGTAGGACTTTGGTAGCCAGGCTACTTGTAGGACTTGTGGTAGCCAGGCTACTTGTAGGACTTGTGGTAGCCAGGCTACTTGTAGGACTTGTGGTAGCCAGGCTACTTTAGGACTTGTGGTAGCCAGGCTACTTGTAGGACTTGTGGTAGCCAGGCTACTTGTAGGACTTGTGGTAGCCAGGCTACTTGTAGGACTTGTGGTAGCCAGGCTACTTGTGGACTTGTGGTAGCCAGGCTACTTGTAGGACTTGTGGTAGCCAGGCTACTTGTAGGACTTCTGGTAGCCAGGCTACTTGTAGGACTTGTGGTAGCCAGGCTACTTGTAGGACTTGTGGTAGCCAGGCTACTTGTAGGACTTGTGGTAGCCAGGCTACTTTTAGGACTTGTGGTAGCCAGGCTACTTGTAGGACTTGTGGTAGCCAGGCTACTTGTAGGACTTGTGGTAGCCAGGCTACTTGTAGGACTTGTGGTAGCCAGGCTACTTGTAGGACTTGTGGTAGCCAGGCTACTTGTAGGACTTGTGGTAGCCAGGCTACTTGTAGGACTTGTGGTAGCCAGGCTACTTGTAGGACTTGTGGTAGCCAGGCTTAATGTCCCACTAGTTTGTACACATTCAACATCTCGATATTTATATTTCGAGTCGATGAGTTAAGATAACTTAGTTCATCTTCTCCATATCAAATATGGCGGTCGGGGTATCATCATCATTTTGACCAGAGCTTTGGTAAGAAGGGGAAGGAAGAAGGATAGGTAAGGATGGAAATTTGGAAAAATAGGGGTGTGTGTGGAGGAAGGATAAAAAAGGTAAGTGGCCCAACCACTTTGGTGCATAATATATGTGTTTAGTGGTATATCAAGGTAATATATCAAAGTGGGCATAACATTTGCCCAACAGTGTCACACAGGTATAACAAAGTTATAGTTGCATGACTCTGTATCGGCAGAGTGTATAATAAGTGCATTTTTTTTTTTTTTTTTTTTAATTGCTGGACGTAAATTAAAGGACGATAGCAAGGCGAATGATGGTTATAAAGACTGCTATCTAGAATGCTGGCCGGCGTGCTTTACAAGGTGGTGTCCAACATTTGTATTATTGGCACTGTTACGTAAAGTGGATGTAATAGCTGTGAAGTAAAAACAGGAATCACCAAACTTGGGTTAGAAGTGATATCAATAGACATAGAAAGGTTCTGGAGTTACCCAATCATCTGGATCCTCTGGAAGGTCACTCAAGATCTTGGGTCGCTGAAAATCATCCTTATGTATATATCTTCTCACTCGCTGATGGAGGGTCATTCTTTGAGTTCTATGAGGAGCTGCATTAATAACGTAATCTGTGGTATTGACAAAAAAGGTAGGATGTTCTCTGTCTGGGAGATACAAATCCTGCATGGAATACAATTGCCTTTTCTTCAACTGATCAAGCCGAACATTCATTGCAACAATGTCTTGTTGAACGTGTAGATCAGCCATTCGAATTCTATCTCTTCTCCTTGTGCCTGTAATAAAACGGAGTGCTTTGTTCTGAACTCGTTGTAGTTGAAGCATGTTTGTTTTTGTTGTTAATGACAAAGGCACACATGGATATTCAAGTAAGGGTCTTATCATCATCTTATACAGGTGTTTTTTCACGTGAGATGGAGCTGATTGAAATCTGAATAGAGTGGCAAGTCGAGCTTTAGCTAAATTTATCTTTTTGGTGACATGGGAAGACGAATGAAGTATCCTGTCTATCTCATAACTTATCTTATTAGGATTATGAATGGCTATCGGTATATCTCTGATGGAGATACCCCCTTTAACTTCAATGGTGGAGGAAAAACAGCCAATTGTACTGATAAGAACTTTGTCTGGGTTAGTAGTAATACGCCATTTCCTCTCCCAGTTCGCTGTTCTACGTAATTCTGTGTTAATTTTTTCTATGACCCTCTCATATTTATATTTACCTGTAACAGGAGTGGACGAAACTACATGAATTACATCATCAGCAAATTGGGTAATAATTGTATCATTATACTCCGGTTGAGGTAGATCATTGACATAAATATTGAATAATATTGGGCTAAGACACGAGCCCTGAGGTACACCAGCTGTCGGTATAAACGGTTTAGCTGTCTTACCACTAAAGAAAGGGAAAATTTTCTTCTGGAGAGGAAGTTGTATATAAAGCGAAGGAAGGTCCAGTTGTGTTCAGGAAGGTCAATCAGTTTGAAAATGAGGCCATCATGCCATAAGCTGTCAAAGGCTTTATGAACATCTCTGGTGGCAATAAGGGCAAGATTGCCCTGTTTCCGCAAGCTGGCAACAGCATCGTAAATGATATTTATGGCATGTTGGGTACCTCTATGAGTGCGGAAACCAAACTGTTTCTCAGTAAAAAGGTGATTGTATTGGCGTCCCTTCACTAGCCGGCACCCGGTACATTCACTTCCAATTATTTACAAATCTGCTTCACTATATTCATCATTTCACAATATTCATTGAGCATATTTCAGTCTCTTCTAATACGAGAACCACACGGAATCCGGGTTTACGACTATATCCCGTCGTATGGTCGCTTCACTGTTATTCAAATTAGGCCTACACCGGCGCCCTCGATGACCACATTCACTATATTTCGCTAATTATTACCCTATTACTGGGCCTCCTGAACCGATTGTCCCACTTTATACACGTCGCACACGTTGATATCACTTCATATTATGAAGTGAAGTAATTAAGTCCGGTCTGGCCGGCGTAATAGCCACCCTCCCTCAGCCATCACCTGATATCTGGTGAGTAGGCCGGTTTTCCGTTGACTGATCCCCTCTCTGCCTCTCTGCCCAGTTGAATCGCGTCCTGGCCCGCTAGTACAATGGTTCTGTATTCATACCCACATAAACGTTAAGCTACCAGCAGCACATTAAAGATATCTATTCATATTGGAAAGTTTATCAATTACAACTTTCGGAAAATACCAATATTTTCCACACTGCAGCCGGGCAGAGTTCGTTGTTAGACATTGCGTCATTTTGCAACAGGAGCTTCCAGCCCGCCCTGGACTGAACAGCTGTCTTCCTAGTAGGCCGAAACACACTTCCGGTCTCTGGAATCCCCTGGTCAGTGTCGTCTTCAACATCACTCGTGTCACTTTCCCTTAGGTTTTCGTTCACAGTTGATAGAACTCCCTTTAATTCTAAGGGGATTAACTTATTAATGGTACGTAAACTCTCTTGGCCACGACACAACACTTTGACATTCCTGACAACACCCTGAGCGTCTGGGTACAATGTTACTACTTTGCCCAGAGACCACAACGTTCTTGGTTGTTCAGTATCAATTAACACAATGTCACCTGGTTGAATATTTTGTCGATTCGCCGCTTCTGACGCAACATAAAAGTGTTCACGTAGTGTAAGAAGGTACTCTTTGCGCCACACAGTAGACCAATGATTAATTACTTTATTGAACATCTTAAATTTATCACTTAACACTGTCACATTATTATAATACTCATCAACTTCCGCAGGATTATCTCTATAAATAGGTGCAGCTTCTAGTTTCCGCCCACATATCAAGTGAGAAGGAGTCAATACTTCTGCGTCGGGAGCATCAATTATGTACGAGAGAGGACGATTATTTATCCGATTCTCTGCCTCCACTAATACTGCCCGGAATTCCTCCAAGTTAATTTGTTTTCGGTGTAGTACTTTACGCAGACACCTCTTCACTGTACCTATCAGTCTTTCATACAATCCCCCTTGCCAAGGGGCCCTGGGAGCAATAAACTTCCAGCCACACCCTCGCTGATTTAACAGAGATTGTACGTCATTACTCTCATTTAATTCCTTCAAATGTTGCGCTCCCACTACAAAGTTAGTGGCATTATCTGAAATCTTGAGTCTCGGACAGGATCTCCTAGCTGCAAATTTACGAAACAGTTGTATGAACTGTTCTGCAGACAAATCCTGTGCCACTTCTAAGTGTACTGCCCTTGTAGCTGTACAAGTAAATAAACACACATACACTTTTAAAGGAACACCATCTGCAGTACCCGTTAAAATGATTGGGCCACTGTAATCCACACCAGTTACATCAAATGGCTTTATTAACTGCACTCGTTCCTTGGGCAATGGTGGAGGTCCTGGGTACATATAGGTTCTGGCATCCACACGACGACACACTACACATGTCTTGATGACCCGCTTCACACTCTGTCGTCCCTGAGGAATCCAGAAAGTTTCCCTAATGCAATTTAAGGTATCTTGTACTCCACCATGCATCACATTTTTTATGGGCATTTAATACAATTAAAGTTGTCAGATGATGAGTCTTGGGCAGTAAGATAGGGTGTTTAGCATATTCACCCAATTCAGCATTTTGCAATCTACCTCTGCACCTGATTACGTCATCCTCCAAGTATAGCCCCAATTTCTCTATTAATGAACCCTTCCCAATTTTTCCATCCCTTAGTAATTTAATTTCCTCTCCATAGATCTCTCCTTGTACTCTCTGTACCCAGTATTTCAGGGGATGAGGAAAATCATACGGGATATTCATCTTGTTTATGAAGTTAAACACCAACTTCGTGACATTAATCAATTTTGGGAAGGATGAGTATCTATTTATATCAATGGCTAAGGAGGGACCGAGGACTGGAGCCGTGTTCACAGTAATTTCCACCGGAGTAATATGCGCCTTTTGAACAGGCCAATTAATTTTATCCACCAACCAACTGGGTCCCTTAAACCACGATAAAGTCTTCACAAATTTTACATAAGTCAACCCACGAGACAAGAAATCAGCTGGGTTCTCCGCCCCGGGAATATGGTTAAAAGTTAACTTATGTTGACCCAAACTGTCATATTTCTCTTGCATCTGGTTAATTTCTGCGACTCGATTTTGCACGAATATAATCTTGCTGTTTCCGTTGCGGATCCACTGCAAGGATACCTCATTATCAGACCAAATTATGGTGTCGCTAATATTTATCTCCGGCAATTTACTCCGTATATAATCAGCTAATTTGACACCCACATAAATGGCTGTTAATTCTAACTGAGGTAAGGTACGTAATTTAATTAGAGCCACTTTAGCTTTAGACATGACAAGAGAAATGTCTTTATTACATTGAAGATAAGCGACTGCTCCATACGCTAATTAAGAAGCATCGCAAAAAATGTGGAGTGTATTTTCCACTCCAGGGCGTGTTACACACCGCGGGAACTCCAACATTGGAATTTTCTCAATATCACCAATTAATTCTTCCCACCTGTTAACGAATTCCTCAGGTAGGGTTTCATCCCAAGACACTTCTGCTTCCATGCCTCTTGTACCAATAACTTCCCTCGGGTTGTAAGAGGCGCCACTAAGCCTAGTGGATCGAAACATTTTGAAACTTCAGCAAGCAGGACCCTCTTCGTTAATTTCTTGGGCATACTATAATTACAGTGGACCCCCGAGTTTCGTAAAAACTTCACTCCTGAAGTCTGCTCAAGTGCCATTACCGAACGAATTTACTCCCTTAAGGAAAAATTTCACGTAGGTTAGTCTATTTCAGACCCCCAAAAATACACTTCCACAAGAACTTACAAAATTATACTTACATAATTGCACGATTTCTGGGGTATTCGTTAACCGAGGGTCCACTGTATTAGGCTTTAACGATAACAAGTCTCTCTCAGTATCCCAAGTCAGTCCCAGTACATTGCTACACCCAGATACTCTATCTCCGGGATTATCTTTATTTATTCGGTCCTTTAATCTGGACGAATTACTGTTCCACTCCCTGAGAGGCATATTTGCACCTTGCATTATGACATTAGCCCCTTCATATATCTTCATTAGCTCCTCTTCAGTTGACGTCACACCCAGGAAATTGTCCACATAGAATTGTTTACTCATTATTTCACTTAGTGGACCACCTGTACGTTTAAGATGCGCATTTATCGTCGCCTGAAGTAAGAACGGGCTAGAAGTAGCCCCAAATAAGACACTTCTGAATCTGAATGTTTTCAGCGGTTTAAGTGGATTGCTAGGATCCTCTGGCCACAGAAATCTTGTGTAATCCCGATCCGTTTCTTGCAATCCCACTCTCAGGAAAGCTTTACATATGTCTGCCGTAAAGGCATAATCATTAACTCTGAAATCCAATAACACATCTCCCAATTTCTCCGTCATCGACGAACCTGTCATCAAACAATCATTCAAACTAGGTACATTTTTATTACCCCTGGCACTACAATTAAACACGATCCTCAAAGGAGTGGTTTTCGAATCCTTCTTCACTCCGTGATGAGGTAAGTAGTGGCCATAAATCTTGGATTGCTCCGGGGGTACCTCCTCTATGAACTGATTATTTAACTGTTCATTAATTATTGTATTATAAGCAGTCAACAATTCTGATGTTTTACTTAATTCGTGGAGCTGGGCCTTTAACTGACCATACGCCATCCGGTAATTAGTGGGTAGTTCCGGATGGTTTAGCTTCCATGGGAGTCGCACCCAGTATTGTCCAGACTCGAATTTAACATCCTTCAGGTATTGTTCCTGAGTGAAGGAATTATCTGGACTTTCCTCATGTACATTAATCCTGATACAGGGGGCGTGCCATGTGGCACAGAGAAGGTGTCGTGTGACACAGTGAAGGTGTCTTATGGGCACAGAGAGAAGGGTGTCGTGTGACACAGTAGAGAAGGCGTGTCGGGTGACACCGGGGGCGTGTCAAGTGACACAGAGAATGGGTGTCATGGGACCCCGTGAGAAGGAGTGCCATAAGACAGAGATAAGGGTGTCTGAGGACACGTTGGAGAAGGCGTATCATGACGAGAGGATTGCTAGTGTCCTGTGTGACACCATGATGGCAGCGACGTCTGCCACTGCACTGAATTATGATTGTTTTACTTGTGATGTTTTACTACGTTTTAAAAGTTGTTATAAATGTGTATGTCGTGCCGATTAGGTAAAACTTGCTATTTTGGCTTAAATAGCAACGCTCACCTTGCCATATAAGACAAGTGAAAATTTGTGTATGCAATAATTTCGCCAAAATCATTCTGAACATAACGAAAAACATATATTTCATTGTGTTTGTTTATTATTATATTAATGTTAACGTATCTAAAATATATTTAGTTGGGTTAGGCTAAATTAAATTGCGCTTGTTGTAATAAGGTTAGGTAGGTTTTCAAAGTTTCTCTTGGTACAAAATTATAAATTCTTACATTAACATAAATGAAAAAAATATATCTTTAAACGTATAATAGAAAATTTTAGAAAGGACTTAATTTTAGATGAGTTCTTGCTAATTGACCAGTTTTACCTAATCGGCACGACATGTATATTAAAGCTATATGTTTTTACACAAATTATGTTATAAAGATTTATGTTTTTATACGAACAGTCTTCTTTATTACAAAATGTTAGTTTTGTATAGTATATATATATATATATATATATATATATATATATATATATATATATATATATATATATATATATATATATATATATATATATATATATATCCTAGGTAGTAGGTTGGTAGGCAGCAACCACCCAGGGAGGTACTCCCCCTCCCCCCCAAATAGTGAAAAACGAAAGCCTGTAATTGTTTTACTTGATGGTGGATTGTTGGTGTTTTTTTTCTGTCTCATAAACATGCAAGATTTCAGGTACATCTTGCTTTTTACTTACATTAAAAGGTCACGCTACACATTCATGTCAAGAAAATATACACACCCCCCCGGGGGGTTTTTTTTATTTTCTTCTTTGTTCTTGTTCTTACTTCCTCTTATCTCCATGGGGAAGTGGAACAGAATTCTTCCTCCGTAAGCCATGCGTGTCGTAAGAAGGGGCTAAATGCCGGGAAAGGGGGTAGTAACTCCCTTCTCCTGTATATATTATTAAAAATAAAAGGGGAAATTTTTGTTTTTTTTTGGGGGCCCCCCCGCCTCGGTGGGAAACGGCCGACGGGTTTAAAAATATATATATATGTATTTTGTGTGTGTGTGTGTGTGTGTGTGTGTGTATTATGTATTTTTTTCACTGACTATCCATTTTTATTTTTGTTTGGTAAAAAAAACCGATTATTTCCAATAATAAAGACAAATCTTACTTGTTAAAGACTTAACTATTTTGTCACCCTGGTTGTGTTCTTTAAAGTTGGT
>WNWK01054424.1:0-11564 GCA_009830355.1 Cherax destructor
CCTAGATCATATTTGTCATTTAATTTCGCCTGTGTGGTACTGGGAAGATTCATAGTTTGAGAAAGCCCAAGCATTTGTTACTCTTTCGCCCTATGTAAGGGATGAGGGTCGCTAGGGGGATTAGTTTGTTACCCTTAATTCTATTTATGTCCCTCCATGCTCGGCTAAGTGGGGTGTGAGCTTTGGGACCCATTGAAAAATTTTCCCCAGTCAGTTTGCCGCAGCTCTGTCATACGCTCTCTGGCAGCAGAAAGGGGCAGTTTGAAAGAGCTTCAGCATTCCAGGGGGGGGTGTTTTCTATAGGCTAGGCCTAGTCTGCAAAAGCGACGTTTCAGTGTTAAAGTTTAGGAACATTGTAATAAGTAGGGTTTTTTTATGGGAGGTATGATTATTATGGAAGTTGGTTGGGTTTAGATTTCCCAGGTTTCAGAGGCGGCTCAATAGTTCAAAATTTGCTCACAAGGCCTTTTAAAAGGTCTCAACGGAGAACATCATGGGAATTATACCAATCAGTCACAGGGCAAAAAAATCATCATGTTGATAAGGTAAAAGTTATTTACATTTACATGTATGTTAGCTAAAAAAAAAAAAATCATTCTCCTCCCTTTCTGTCACTAATTCATTAGGTACCTTTGGTTCTTTTTGAATTTTGGCTATGCTATGACTGGCTTTAAATTTTGTGGGCAGCCCTGCCCTTTCTTTTATTGCTGTACAATAAAAGGTTTTTGAAGCCTGACCACTGACTGTGGGTACGACAAAGTTGTGCTCTCCCCCTAGTACTTGACGGGTTTTGGGGTTCCCCCCCCCTTTTGGGCAAAATTGGCAGCAAGATATTCTGACACTGTTTAGGGTTTTTATAAACTTTTTTAATTTGGGTTATTTTACTTTTGTCTTCAAATTCAGCATATCCAATTTTTGTAATTCATCCTGGCCTACATGCCCCTTTTGGGACCCAGGTCCAGGATGATTCTTACCATTTTGTTCTGGGTGATTTGCAGCTTATCTTTCATTTTTTTTTGTCAAGGCAGAGTACCATGAAGAGAAGCGTAGTCCATAGCATTTATGGGCTAGACATAGGGTCCTGCAGCCTCAGTAGGTAGACATTGGTTGTCTGTAGAGGAACTTCAGTCGGGCTTTGGCTTTTTACTACACTGTTCCCTATCAACCCCTGACATGCATGGGTAAAAGGGGTTTCCCCAGATATTTTACTGAGGAAACTGAAGTGATGGTTTCCCCCATTACACCGGACAAAAAAATTATTTACCCTTTTCAGTTTATATTTCGCCCGAGTATCTTCTTTTTTCCCCGGGGTGAACGATATTTTGTTTTCTACTAGCCATTTGCTGCAGGCCCCCAGTTCCAGTTTAAAAATTAGTTATATTTGTGGGTTTTTCCCCGACATAACAGAGCACTGTCATCTGCATACAGTGGGAAGTTTGAATTTGACAGAGGGATGTCATTTACAAACACAGGAAAATAAGGGACCCAGAATATCCCTTTTGGGGGAAACCCATGCATCGGCAGTGGTTCATTTTTTTTGTTGATTTTGAAATTTTGTTTCCTATTGCTAAGATAGGACTTAAACCAGTTTAGGGAAACCCTATGCCGATAGCTTAAGTTTACAAAAAAAAATTGTTTAATTTTTAAGGGCCCTTTTTGCAAGTCTAAAGTTATTTTTCCCTATGGGGTTTCCCCATCGACATTTCGTTCTCATGTAATCCATCAGATTAAGGGGGGAGGTGTCGGTTGAGTAAGAGCTCCTAAAGCCTGAAGGGTAACTATGAAGAATGTTGTTGTCATTAAGATACTTAACTATTTGGACAGACACCGCCCTCTCTAAAATTTTTGGATATTACACTGAGTATACAAAACAGGTCTATAGTTGTGACATCAGACCCCACTTTTTTTCTTGAAGATAGGGGAACTCTGGCCTCCCTTTAACCCCTCTGGTACTGTATTAGTGGGGATGGGCAAATTTAATTTTATGAACAATGGGGATTGCCAGTTCAGAGGCACCATCTTTTAGGGAATTTTGACGGGATGTTATCGGGGCCCCGGGGCTTTTAAAATTTGGGGTTTAAAACCCCCTTAGTTCTTTTTGCAAGAAGTCATGAGATACATTACTAGTTGACAACTGTTTTGGGGTTAAACCTTTTTTGGTATAGTATGTTTTAAACTTATCGAGTCTGTGTTAAAGGATTTTTTGCAGCTGGAGCTTATTACTAGTGTTGATGCGACAGTTGTGAAGGTATGAATTAAAACAATTTCCCTTTTTTTTGTTTCCCTGGCATACCTTTGTTTTTTGAAAAAGGGTTTTCATACCCCAACTGTTTTAGTTGTTGCCAGAGCTTTTTGGGGTTTTTATTGTACTAATCGATTTTTGAGCAATAGTGCCTTTCCTTTTTTCCTTTTATAAACCTCTGCACTCTGTTCCTCACCCTTTGGGAAAATTTTTTTGCGCTGCAATATCCTGTCTGGGTTTTAAATCTTTTTTTCAACTGGTCTCTGAATTTCTATTATTAAAAACTCAGTAGTAAACAGGGGTTTAGTTTTTCGTTTAATTCCCAACCTTTTAACTTTCAATATTACAAAAGGGTGGCAGTGAACATTGTTTTGAATTTTTTCCCCGGCATCATTTACGTCCGTGCAACTTTTTTCACTGACCAGTCCCAAAATTTTTTAGCATATTTACCAGTGTTTTTTTATTAGTTTCTAGTTGACCTAATTTTTTTTGTCCTTTTAAAGGGCCCATCCTTCCCTAGTGATCTTCCTGGACAGTAAATGATGAAATGATCACTAAGACCTGTTTGGGGGTGACCCCCCCCTGACTAATTTTTTATCCTGGGACAAAGTAGAAGGTTAACAAAGAAAGCCTCTTTTGTAAAGATGGATATATTTGGGACTAAACCCTTGTTGCCATTGGAATTTTTTTCCCCAGAAAAAAACAAATATACAAACTGGTTTCACAAGATTTTTTAAAAAAATGGAACATTTTGCCGCTCCTACGCAACACATTTTTTTAAAAAGTTCCTCCCCCAATTTTTACAAAAGGTTTTATTTTTCCTTTTTCCTAACCCCCCCAAATTTTTAAATGTCCTCCCCCCCTTCCAATTTTTAAATTTGTTTTTCCGTTTAAACCCCCCCTTTGTTTATCCAATTTTTCCCCCCTTAGAATTCCCCCCCCTTCCCCCTTTTTATGTCCATCCAACCTGGTGTGTCTCTCCCCCCTTTTTTTTGTTCCCTTTATAACCCCCTGGGTTTTTTGTTTCCCCTTTTTCCTTTTCCTAAAAAGGGGTAAGGGGGTTTCCAATTTCCAACCTTCCCCTTTTCTGGCCCAGCCCAAGAAAACCCCCCGGAGGGGTTTGGGGCCCCCCAAGAAAGGGGGTTTTTTGGAAAAGGGGGGTTTAATTTTTTTGTCCAAAATTTTTGGTCCCAAGTCCGGAAAACCTGAAAACGTTTTTGTTTTCCCCCCCTAAAAAACTTCCCTTTTTTCCTTTGCCCCCCAAAAAAAAAGGGGTTTTGGGGGGGGGGTTGGGGGGTTTTTAAAATTGTTCCCAAAGGGGGTTTTTTAGGGGGGATTGTTGTCCTTTTTTCTTTGTTAATTATGTTCCTCCAAGATAGTATACCCTTTACAACTAGTATGTCCCCCCTGACTATTACGAGCCAGCACTAACAGCTTGATTGACCAGGGGGCACTCAGGCGGCTTGATCATCAGCTTCCTACCACCTAGCATGTAATTTTTTCCTGGTAAAAAGTACAAAGAACTTTCACGACACACATAAGTACGATAAAGCACCTAAAATTTTCTGGGAACGGTTGAAGTCCCTTGATTTGCATTCCTGAACGCAGGCGGGGATACATAATAATATACACTTGGAAAATCCTAGAGGGATTGGTACCAAACTTGCACAGGGGGAAGAAAGGGCCCCGGGGGGGAGTGTTGTCCGGGGGACATGCTCCTGAGGGTGCTAGTGTTGTCCTGGGGGGACGTCTCCTGAGGGTGCGAAGGTTTTCCCGGAGGACAGTGCTCCTGAGGGTGCTAGTGTTGTCCTGGAGGAAGTCTCTGAGGGTGCTAGTGTTGTCCTGGAGGACAGTGCTCCTGAGGGTGCTATGTTGTCCTGGAGGACAGTGCTCCTGAGGGTGCTAGTGTTGTCCTGGAGGACAGTGCCCTGAGGGTGCTAGTGTTTCCTGGAGGACAGTGCTCTGAGGGTGCTAGTGTTGTCCTGGAGGAAGTGCTCCCCGAGGGTGCTAGTGTTGTCCTGAAGGGCAGTGCCCCAGGGGGCTAGTGTTGTCCTGGAGGACAGTGCCCTGAGGGTGCTAGTGTTTTCCTGAAGGACAGTGCTCCTGAGGTGCTAGTTTTGTCCTGGAGGACAGTGCTCCTGAGGGTGCTAGTGTTGTCCTGGAGGACAGTGCTCCCGAGGTGCTAGGTTGTCCTGGAGGACAGTGCCCTGAGGGTGCAGTGTTGTCCTGGAGGACAGTCTCCTGAGGGTGCTTTGTGTTGTCCTGAAGGACAGTGCCCTGAGGGTGCTGTGTTGTTCCTGGAGGACAGTGCTCCTGAGGGTGCTAGTGTTGTCCTGGAAGGAAGTGCTCCTGAGGGTGCTAGTGTTTTCCTGGAGGACAGTGCTCCTGAGGGTGCTATGTTGTCCTGGAGGACAGTGCTCCTGAGGGTCTAGTGTTGTCCCCGAAAGGGCAGTGCTCCTGAGGGTGCTAGTTTGTCCTGGAGGACAGTGCTCCCGAGGGTGCTAGTGTTGTCCTGAAGGACAGTGCTCCTGGGGTGCAGTGTTGTCTGGGGACGTTTGAGGGTGCTATGTTGTCCTGGGAAAGTGCTCCTGAGGGTGTAGTTTGTCCTGGGGGACAGTGCCCGGAGGGGGTGTTGCCCGGGAGGACAGTGCTCTGGGGGTGATTTGTCCTGGAGGATTTTTGAACCGGGGTTTTTGGGGCCCTGGGGTGGCTTTTTCCCCGTTACCTTCCGGGGGCTAGGTTCCCGGGGGGAGGGGAAAAGGGGATGTTGCCTGGGAACAGCCCCCGAAATTAAGCCCTTTGGAAAAAACGAGTCCTAGGGGGATAGATGGGGGGGAGGAAACAGAAAAAAATTTGCCCCAGCAGCAAAGAAAACTACAATGAATCATATCAAAGGGAAAAAACCCAAAAAATATGCCCTTGGGGTATCTGCAGGCAGGTATATTGGAAAACAGGTGGGACATCCCCTTTTTACCCCCCAAAAATGCCGCCCCCAAAATGAAAACGGGAGAGAACTTCCCCCTGAAACTTATTTCACCCAGAAATGTGTCACTCACCCAATTCATAAAAAAATGTTAAAACATCTGCCAGGCACATCATCTGAAGGGGACGAAAAGGCACGGGCCAGCCAGACTAGGGGAAAAAAAAGGGAGGGAAAACCACAAACCCTCCGGGGAACGGATTTTTTTAGGGCCAGGAAAAAAGACGGGAAAAATGACAATAATCCTCCCCAATTTAAAAAACACTTATGGAACAGAGGCACGGACACGGGCCTCCACTCTAAAACAACAGATAAAAACCCAGCAAAAAACCCCCCCAAAATTCTACCAATATAACTACTTTTGTCTTTGCAAACAAAAGGGTCTAAATCCGTAAAAAAACAACAAAATTCCATACATAAAAGGGACCTAAAGGTAAAATGCAATTTTTGAAATTCAAAAGAGACCCAAAAAAAGGATATTATGACAACGAAATATGGATCCCAGGTTAAAATATTCAGATGTGCCCAGACTAAACAGGCAAAAAGGGGGGGTTGGCCTGAAAGCCCTTTTGGCCAACCTTAAATGATTAGTTGAATTTTTGGGCGGTAAAGTTTTAAAAAACCCAAAAAACTTTCTTTGGGGGTTGTATAAAACCTCCAGAAAAAAATTTCCCCGAATTCCGGGAGCAGTTTTTGAAAATTGACCACTGTCAAAGAAAATCTCCCAACTCCTAAAAATTTGTTTTTAACCAAACCCCAAAATGGTTAAAGGAAAAGGTCTAAAACTTTGCTCCAACCCTCTCAACACAATTTTCCAAAGATTTTTTAAAATTATAATGAATTTAAAGGGAAAAATCCTGGACTTCCTTACGAAACGGATAAAGCAAATGCGATAAATTAGGACAAGGTAGATTATAGGGGAAAAAATGAACAGGGTTATTAAAAGGGGGAATTACATCCCCCTTAAGTATATAAATGTGTTTCACTCTTCAATTTTGACACTAAAAAAATTGTGGAATCAATAAAAAATTTCGAGATATCCATTGTAAGAGCGACTCACTGGGGGGCCAAACTCACTGGCGGGGCGACTCACTGGGGGGCCAACTCACTAGCAGGACTCACTGGCCCCCAAACTCATTTGGCCCCCCACTCACTGGTGGCCAACCTCATTTTAAGCGAGCGTCTATTCGTTTTGGGGGAAATTTCCCCAAAAGTGAGCGGTTTTTTTCAGTGGTGTGGGAAAGAATCAAGAAAGTAATCTCCCCAAAATCTAAACATTCTGAAATAAGGTAACAATAAGAGATCGTGCTTAGCGAAAAAATTTTTCCTTTTTAACCCAAAAGTTCACTAAAAATTAAAATAATTAATTTAAAAGTTTTTAGTTTACAGGAAAACTTTTTTCACATTTTTTTAAAATTTTTCCCCTGCTTAAAATTATTGAATATTTCCCTTGACCCATCCAAAAATGTTTTTTAAACCCAGCATTCTCTTCCCTATATATTATGTCCCTCCCAGCTAGTATGTCTCTCCCCAACTAGAATGCCTCTCCTACCAGTATGTCCTTCCTACCTAGTACATCCCCCCTACAATGTATGTACCTCCCACCCCAAAAAAAGCTCTTCCACGTAGTAAATTTTTTCCAACTTAGAATGTACCTTTCACCCAATAGGATTCCCCCCACCTACTATGTACCTTCCACTTGGTAGTCCCCCCTGCCAAGTATATCCCCTTTTCTTTTAAAATTTCCCCCACTTTATGGTCCTCTTCCCATGAGGTCCCAAATATTTCCGAAAATCCATCCCACCTAAAAAAAGAGACGCGGGGGCTCTCCCCGGAGATCAATGGGGCCCTTATACACAGAAGGGTCCTTTTAATTTTTGCATTTTCACCCACCTATGATTTCCCCGATACCCCAATTTTTGGGGGGTTTTGTAGGTTCCCCACATTGGGGGCCCATGTGCGGGGGAAAAAAACTGGGGGGGGTAAATGTCAGGGGGGGTTTTGGGGGTGGAGGGGGCTTTAGGCTGGAGGTGAGACACTAGAGGTTTTGGGGGTGGAGGGCTGAAAGGGTGGGGTGAGGCGCCAGAGGTTGGGGATGGAGGGGTTTGGGGTGGGGGGTGAGACACCGGGAAACCCGTCGCAAAAACCATTTCACCGGCGTCCCGCCAGAAAAGGCCTCTACCACTGAAATTTTTTTCCAATGACTCCCTCCTGGGGGGTGCTGACGCTGAAAATGCTGTAAGCTATGGGGGAAAAACCCTTTTTTCGCCCCTCCCCTTGTACCCAATTTTAACAATTATTGGCAATTTATGACCACCATTTTACCTTGAAAGGAAAATTTTTTCCCCGTTTTTGGGGGCTCCCCCAAAAAATAATATTGCTTCTCATTAGTGACGAAAGTGAAAAAAAATATTGAGTAGTTGGTGCTTGGGTCGTTTTTAAAAAAAAAAAAAGGGGTATTTTTTTTTTAAAAAGATCTCTTTTATTTATATAACAAAATTATTTTATTCTATTTTTTTTCAGTCCCAGTCAAAAACACAAGGGGTGTGATATATATATATATATATATATATATATATATATATATATATATATATATATATATCTTTCTTTTTTTTCCAACAAATCCCCCCTCCCAAAAGGGGGGGGGGCCCCGGGGGGGGTGGCCCCCAAAAGGGGGGGGGGCCCCCGGCGGGGGGGCCCCCAAAAGGGGGGCCCCCCGGGGGTGGGCCCCAAGGCGGGGGGGCCCATAAAAGGGGGGGGGGCCCCCGGGGGGTGGCCCCCCCAAGGGGGGGTGGCCCCAAAAGGGGGGTGGGGCCCCCCGGGGGGGGACCAAGGCGGGGTGGCCCAAGAGTAAAAAAAAGTTTCTTTTTTTAACTTCAGTAATTAACGGGAAAGGGGGTTTTACCCCCCTTTCCCCCCGGCTTTTTTTCCCCCTCTTGCAGGAAAAGGAGGAAGAATTTTTTTTCCACTTCCAAATGGAGATAAGAGGAAATAAGAAAAAGAACTAGCAAAAAATAGAAAACCTGGGGGGTGTTTATATAATATATATATATATATATATATATATATATATATATATATATATATATATATATATATATATATATATATATATTTTTTTTTGCAATGAATGTGTATTTCCCTTTTTGGGAAGTAACAAAAATACCTGAAATTTTGCATGTTTTAGACAGAAAAAACCCCAAAATCCTCCATCATGTAAAACAATTCAGCCTTTCTTTTTACACTCACGGCAGGACGGTAGTCCCTTTGGGCGGTTGCGACTACCAACCACTACCAGGATATATATATATTTTATGGGGAGGGGGAATGTATTAAAATTTTTGAGGGGCTTAGCAGAGGGGTCATAAAGGGAGGGTCAATCATAGTTGATGGGGGGTAAAATTGAGTGGTGCACGGGGTCTGTAGAGACATAAAAAAGTCATACCAATGGTCTTATTGGAAAAAAACCCCACACACCCTTCGGCATGACATCCCCCCGGGATGGAGATGTCATTTTGTGTGAGGGATATAATGCAAAAATTCGTGTTTGGAATTGAGGAGTGGGATTACCAAGACTTTTTCCAAAGGGCTGAGGGGGGTTGTTGAGGTAGTTTGGACATGTAGAAAGGATGGAACAAAATAGAATGACTTCAAAGTATATAAATCTGTAGTCTAGTTGACATCAATGACATACTACTATATAGAAACCCCCTTGTTAAGCTGAGCATTTCGGCCAAAGGGGTCGTTTGCCCCGGGTCCCCCAACCAGTCGACAACCCCCAGGCCCCCATTTTAAACGATATGAACAGGGACGGGGATAGCGGTGTTTTAAAACACGCCCCTAATGTTTTGCACCCATACCGGGGGAGTTCGATCTCTGGATCTCAGAGGGGAGCTGAGTGCGCTGGGACGACTTCCTTGGGAAAATTGTCAGATAAAACGTCTCTCTCTCTCTCTCTCTCTCTCTCTCTCCCCCCCCTTTTTTTTCTACCCCCCGGACTGTCATTTTTTCTCTCTCTTTTTTATCAGGGTTTGAAAGGTTAGTTAAGGATCTATTTTTATTGACAATATTTGGTTAAACTAACTTTTTTAAAAGCTAAAGCTGTTCCCTATGTCAGCTCATTTGAAAGCATTTTATTGTTTAAACATACAAGTATTGAAAGGAAAGTTGGAGCCTCTGTGGGTCACATTTTCATTTGATCCTGACTTTATCTCGGACATCATAATGCTGTACGAAAGTTCCGACTCAATCCTGGGGGGAAATGATCTCAGATGAAGTGATGTTCTGGAGGGTACAGCCAAATGAAATTTGCTTTCTGCCCCTCTTGTGGTGTAAAAACTTGTTCTGCTGTCCCGAAGTGGAGCCTAGGGGGAACTTTTTCAATGTTGGCCTTTTTGTAAAGGGCCCCCCACATCCCCCAGTGTTGAAGGCTCTGCTGAAATACAGATCATCCCGGATGGGTCCAGGCGAGATGAAATCCTTGCCCGTTCTCTACCTATCAACAGTCGCAGATGAGAGGGGAGGGGGGGCAAACCAAGAAAGTGGAGAATACTCAAGGTGGGCTTGTGCCTCATCAGAATCTTCCCTACTGTCAAGCTGAACCATCATGAGGAGCCCGTCTATCCATCCTTTGGCCAACATTATAGGTTTAAAATGTTGGGGACTACCATTTTTTGAACACTCGTGTCCCGCATGATCTTTTTGTTTTTGGACGACAAGACCAGAAAATTTTGCAAGAATTGCTGGCTACACCTCATGGATGAAGAACGGAAGGGGAAGGAGGAGGTGTTTTGTGCTTTCTAAAAGTGTACATGCCCAACAATGTTGCCCTCCCTACTCATCTTGAAATGGAGTTCTTCAAGTATGCAAAACATTAGTACCTCTGTACTGTTGTGTTCGACCTCAGTGGCAACATGCAGACCCAACAACTTCCCAATGGAAAAAGTGAATCCCCTTTTCCCCAAAAACTGTCAATATCGTAAAATTTTGGGGACCTCAACCATCTTAAGAGGAACTTTGACGACCTTGCAGTGTTTGACATAAGAAACTTTTGTTCATTTTCCCACTCATATCTCTGGCCCCCCCTTGACCCAGTAGTGAAAGATCTGGGAGAAGGTATAGTCAAATGGCATGTTGGGTCTCTACAAAGGCTTTTTTAAAAAACTTAAAATCCCAACAGAACGGGGGAAATCCCACACCCTAGCTAGGGAAAGAATGGAGCCCTTTGCTCTGAGTTCGCCACCCCGATTAACCCTCCAAGGGGATGTTGACAACGGAAACCTTCACTGGACACATCCTAATCTACAGCAAGAAACATCCCCCACCGGCGTATGTGAAAGCCTAGATCAGCCGGTTTGGTTTTTTTTGGGGGAAAGGGTGCTTTGCTAATACAAGGCATGTCGAAAGGGATAAGAGACATCCTACCACCAAACAGGAATTCACAGGCAAGCCTGTAGGCATTGGGGGAAGTTCAAAAAATGGGCCATCCCAAATGGGAGGTGGACTCAAAAAAAAAGCTAGCATCAGATAGACTGGGCTCCAAACCTGGTGGGCCCCGGTCAAGGACAGACAAGGTTACGCCCCGATTAACCTTACATCTAAATGGACAGGATGGGACCACCTCTACTAGTAGTGGAAAAAGGGGGCCCCTTTTCGAACACTTTCACCAAAATGCAAGTTCCCGAAAAACAAGGGACCCTCCAGGCTAGGGGAGAACTGTGTCAAAACGTCAGGGTGACAATAAGGCGGAGGAAGGCATTTCCTTCTTTAAAACACTTGACCGAAAAAGGGTGTGGGCCCAGAAAAGTTGCGCTCAAGATTGCTGAGAAGATGTGCAGACCAGCTAGCGCACCCCTAACTCGCACTGTCTAGTACAGTGTAAATGGCCTTCTGTGGAAAGAGCAAATTGTCCCTGTTAAAAAAGAAGAGGAGCAGAAATCGCAACTACAGACCATCCCTGTCAATCATGGAAGATCCTTGAGAAATAATCTCAAGACAAATGACAAGGTTTTTGACTACAACTCACTACTTTGTGACCCTCAAATGGCTTCAGGAAAAGGGTTTTCCCTTTTGTGTCTGTTGTTAAACCCTCCACCAGTCACTGGATAAACAAAATCAGCTGTGTGGTGCACTGGACATTGCTGGTGCTCGACCGGGGTGGCACCCGGGGGTCTTGACAAAACTGCAAGCACTGGGAATTGTCTCCTCAGTGATTGCCTTTATGTGAATCACTAAGAGTAGTTCTCAATGGAACAGAATCAGCAAGACATCCTACAGGGGGAAGTGTTCCCCAAGGGGTGTGTTGGGACCATTGTTTAAAGGGCACTTAATGACCTTCTT
>WNWK01054425.1:0-11564 GCA_009830355.1 Cherax destructor
GGGATAACAGGGAAGGCACTACAATGGATCAGGGAATACCTGTCAGGAAGACAACAGAGAGTCATGGTACGTGGCGAGGTGTCAGAGTGGGCGCCGGTGACGAGTGGGGTTCCACGAGGGTCAGTCCTGGGACCGGTGCTGTTTCTGGTATTTGTGAACGACATGACGGAAGGAATAGACTCCGAAGTGTCCCTGTTTGCAGATGATGTGAAGTTAATAGAAGAATTCAGTCGGACGAGGACCAGGCAGAACTACAAAGGGATCTGGACAGGCTGCAAGCCTGGTCAGCAATTAGCTCCTGGAGTTCAACCCCACCAAGTGCAAAGTCATGAAGATTGGGGAAGGGCAAAGAAGACCGCAGACAGAGTATAGTCTAGGGGACCAGAGACTAGAAACCTCAATCAAGGAAAAATATCTTGGGGTGAGTATAACACCAGGCACATCTCCTGAGGCACACATCAACCAAATAACTGCTGCAGCATATGGGCGCCTAGCTAACCTAAGAACAGCATTCCGACATCTTAATAAAGAATCGTTCAGGACCCTGTACACTGTGTACGTTAGGCCCATACTAGAGTATGCAGCACCAGTTTGGAACCCACATCTAGCCAAGCACATAAAAAGCTAGAGAAAGTGCAAGGTTTGCAACAAGACTAGTCCGGAGCTAAGGGGTATGTCCTATGAGGAGAGGTTAAGGGTAATCGACCTGACGACACTGGAGGACAGGAGAGATAGGGGGACATGATAACGACATATAAGATAATGAGAGGAATTGACAAGGTGGACAGAGACAGAATGTTCCAGAGATGGGACACAGCAATAAGGAGACACAGTTGGAAATTGAAGACTCAGATGAATCACAGGATGTTAGGAAGTATTTCTTCAGTCATTGAGTGGTCAGGAAGTGGAATAGCTTGGGAAGCGATGTAGTGGAAGCAGGTTCCATACATAGCTTTAAGGAAGTATGATAAAGCTCATGGAGCAGGGAGCGTGACCCAGTACCGCCAGTGAAGAGGCAGGGCCTGCAACCACAACTAAGTGAGTACACACACACATGGAGCAGGGAGAGAGTGAATTAGTATCAACCAGTGAAGAGACGGGGCCAGGAGCTATGATTCGACCCCTGCAACCACATATAGTTGATTACATATAGGTGAGTACACACACACATACACAAACACACACATAAACATTTACAACACTCATATATACAACCCACACACTCACTTTACCGTAACTAGCGAATAAAAAATGGGACCCAGAGGGGAGTATGGAGAGCCAAGAGAACTGAGGAAGATTGGTCTGAAAAGGAAGAAAGGACAGAAGTGCTCACGAGAAGAATGGAACAAGAGTATGAATGGAAGCTAGGTGAGCTTATTGCTAAAATGGAGGAGAGGATGGATGCAGAGAGCAAGAAGAGGGAGCTGCAAGTCTAAACTGCAAGGCCAGGATACAGAGCATAGAAGATGAACTGAAAATGCTAGAGCAAGAACAGAAAGAGCATGGCATCAGGATCAGTTTCACAAATATCCTACAAGGGGACTGAAGAAAAGGAAGGAGTTAAGTCCTATGTAGAGGCAATATCAAGCCATCAAGGGGTCCAGAAAATGTTGAGGAATGAAAATGGCATGCTGTTGGGCACAGGGACAGCAGTAAGTGAGGATTGCAGGCAGAGAAGGTGATAGGCACCCTACAGAGGTGCTATCAGGCCACCGAGAGATCCAGGAAATGATAGGGGGAAGCAGCAATGAGAAGAGAAGGAAATGTCAATTTATATTCACGGGATTCAGTAGACCAAAGAGAGGACATGAGGAGAAAAAAGATATTGAAAATATTATCAAACAAACAGGAGAGCAGGACATGATCAAGCTGAAAATTTTTTCAGAGACTAGAGGATACTCGAGGGAAGAAATCGCCACTTAAATTGATTTTCAGGACAGAAACGATGTGAAACAGGATCCTGCAGCAGACACCATGGCTAAGGAAACAACAAAATAACAGCGGGTGTATCTAGACTGACAGAACGAGAATATAACAGAAACTAAGAGGCTACAAATGAAAAGAAGCTGAAGGTATGGTACACCAATGTAGACAAAATAATGAACAAGTGTGAGGAATGGCACAAAAGAATCATGGAGGCATTAAAATCATAGGCATCATAGCACTCATGGAAAGGAAGAGGGAATAGAGGGGTGAATGAGTTGCACTATTCATCAAAAACCAGGAAGTTTTGAGTTGGAAGGAGTGAACAGAAGGAAGCAAGGCACTACATAGTAGGAACACTTCAAACTGGGTGTCCAAAGGTTGTGACTGAAGTGATGCAAAACTCACCACAGAATAGCAGGAGGCCAAAACAAGAACATGATGAGAGCAACAGAACAGTGGTTGATACACTAGCCAGAAGGGCCCACATAGGCAGGGCAAAGTTACTAGCTGTGCATGATTTCAATCACAAGATTAACTAGGAAAACCTGGAACTACATGGGGAACCAGAAACATGAAGGGCTTAGATGATGGAGGTGGTACTGGAAAAACCTCGTGCATCAACATGTTAGGGACACTATAGAAGAGAGAAGAGAGGGTGAACCAGCAAGACTGTCCCTCATATCCACCCTGAGTGTTTGAAGTATCGAGGACATCACATATGAAAGACCCCTCGGAGCTAGTGATCACATGGTCTTGAGCTTCGAATACGTAGTAGAGTTACAAGTGGAAAGAGAAGCAGGAAGAGTAGGATGGGAGAAGCCAAACTACAAAAGTGGGGACTACACAGACATGAAAAATTTCCTGCATGAGGTTCAGTGGAAAGAGAACTGGTGGGAAAATCAGTAAATGAAATGAAAATCAGTAAATGAAACGAAATACATGACCACAAAACTCAAGGAGCCAGAGGGAAAAGGTTCATATCCAAGGGCAACAGAAACAATGGGAAGATCAGAACTAGCCCTTGGTTTACTCAAAGGTGTAGAAGACCAAAACTAAGTTCACTGTAGAATGAAAAAGTATAGAAGACAAAGGGCCCAATAAAATAAGGAGATTAGTCAAAGAGCAAGAAACGAATATGCACAAATAAGGAGGGAGGACCAGCGTCAATACGAGAATGACATAGCATCGAAAGCCAGTTCTGACCCAAAGATGTAGTACAGCCACATCAGGAGGAAAACAACAGTCAAGGACCAGGTGATCAGGCTGAGGAAAGGAGGAAAGATCACAAGAAACGATCAGGAAGTATGTGAAGAGCTCAACACTAGAGTTAAGGGAGTATTTTCAGTGGAGACAGAAAGGACTCCAGAAAGCTGGAATGGTACGGTACACCAACAAGTGCTGAACACAATATACATAACTGTCAGGGGAATGCCTTCCACCTGAACAAAATATAATGGAAAAATTAATAAAAAAAAATTAAAGACTCTTGGGTAGGAAATAAACAAAGAATTTTCAGAGTTTTTACTAAAATATAAAAAAAGAAGTAGGCCGTTGTGGTTCTGGCAGGATGGAGAGTAGGAGAATATAAGGCCCAGGATGAGTCTCGGGTGTAGACGAGATGTTGGAAGGTTATCCTTGGCAGATGTTAAAAATTCTCGTATACCACTTGGTCGCGGTACGTAAGACGTAGAAGCGGAAGAGTAGACAAAAGTAGCTAAGTCAGAGAGACGTACATCTAGCTCCTTCCAATCTCAGCGTCTGTTCGGGCTGACCAGGCCAGCAGCAGAGCTGATAAAGAGAAAAAAATAATGGTTACAACAAGTAAGCAAACATAACACTTAAGAAAGAAAAGGAGAGCATGTTCACTTTAAGATGGAAGAAATTACTGGTAACCATAAAAACAACCACAAAAAAATACACCTGGTAGATCACCTTACCTGATCAGGAGAAGTGTGGAGGTGTAGTGACTCTCCCAGTTTCGCTGCTCACCAGAAAAGAGGGGAGGGTTCTTCCTCGGCCCGCTAGATGGAAGCATGGGCTGAACCCGTGAATGATCGCCAGCTGACTAACATCCTTAACCCCAATAATACTCCACGTTTCCCTCACATAACCAAGGAAGAGGTGAAAAGGCTGCTAAGTGAACTAGATACCTCAAAGGTGGTGGGACAGGACAACATCTCTCCGTGGGTCCTGAGAGAGGGAGCAGAGGCACTGTGTTACCACTACCAACAATAATATACCATATTCCACGCCCAGCCGTCGTGGTGTGCGGGTGTTTTGTGGAGACCCCTGGCAGACGTCTGGTGTTACCTCATTTATTGGTGATGGCGGAAAGGTATAGACGTCGTGTCAACATGATTGGCATTGAAGTGATACAGGGAGCAGTACATCAGTCTAATGTGGATGTAGTCTTGCCGGCGATTCTACGAGACACTTGGGTGTTGACCATTAAGAATTATACGGAATTTTGCTGAATGGAGTGAGACAGCTGTTCGTCAAATTTGCCTGTTCAACGGCTTACCATCGCGTAGTGGATAAGTATCAAGATCAATAATTAATGGTCATGCAGGGATTGGAGGTATGTGTGCGTGATGTGTCAGTGATGTACAAATGGATCAAATTGAGGAATGTTCCATTCGAGGCCGGTGAATGTGACATCAGGGAAGAATTGCAGCAGTATGGGGCAGTGCATGCCGTAACAATTGGCAGATGGATGAATGGACTATATGCAAGCATGTTAGAAGGAACGTATTCTGTCAAGATGACATTACGTAAACCCATACCATCATATGTTCTAATGAAAGGATTCCCCACACAGGTGTATGTAACTTACGTTGGGCAGGTGAGAACCTGCCGGCTGTGTGGACAATCGGGCCATTTGGCAGTGGATTGTCAACGTCGACAGACTGCGGAATGACCAGAACCCAGCATTGGTGTACTACATATGGATAGCAGTGAGCAACAGCAATCTGGAGCAGATAGTGAGGTGGTTGATGGTGAGCAGAAGGGCGTGGTACGGCGTGTGTGGAGTGATGAGGTGGATCAAGAGGAAGAGGTGCGTGGTAAGCAGGATAAGAAATTGACAATTGCACTGGAAGGTAGTAGTAAGGCATCTCTGGACGCGCCTCAGGAGTGTCAGGTTGAGGCGGAACTTTTGGAAGATTTAAATGCCTTTATAGGAAGTGATCCTCTGCTACTTAACGAGGTAACTGGTTGTGAACTTAGGGGGCAGAGGGAAGTCCCCGAGGCTTGTGGCATAGAGCTGAGTACCCAGTCAGGGCTGAGGGGGATAGGACCTTGTATGAGGGAGCTTTAGTTCGTGTGCAAATAAATGGGTGTGTGGGTAGAGGGGTTGAAATGCAAATGGGGCTCAGACAAGGTTGCCCATTATCTCAAATTTTGTTTGCGTTGTTGCAGGATCCATTTTATAGATTAGTGGAGGTAGGTTTAGCGGAGATAGTGAGGGATGGGGAGGGGGTAGGGAGCATCCTGTGATACGTGGATGACACAACGGTATTGGTAACTTTAGAGAGTCAGTTATGTGTAATGAATAGGTTGGTGGAATTTTGGGGGGAAGCTACGGGGATGCAGGTTAATAAGGGGAAATCAAAATTATTGGAGGTAGGTAGCTGGGTGGGAGGAACGTTGGGGTGGAGGGAAGGATGGGGTTGCGTAAAGTCAATAACCATTTGTGGTATTGTTTTCTGTGCTGAATCGAGGGAGACTAGGAGGGTTAATTCTCAATTGGTTGTGGATGCGGCGATAGCTAGAATGCAAGGTTGGGGGGTTGGGGAGGTCACCTTATTGCAACGAGCGGTGGTTGTAAATGCCTTGGTGTATTCTAAGTTATGGTTTAGAGCAGTGGTTTATCCTTTGCTGGAGGTGGATGTTGAGTGTTTATTGAAGCAGGTTTTGAATTATGTGTGGGGCAATAGGAGGCATTGGTTGCGTAGGGAGATAGTAGAACTGGGTGTCAGGTGGGATGGGGTGGGATTGATGCCATTGAGGAGTAGGTTGAAAGGTGTTTTTGTACTGCATGTATTTTTGATGAGGGGAAGGGAACGGGGGAAAAGGGTTGGGCTAATAATGAAAGAGGTGAGAAGGTGGTGGGGTGGGAGGGATGTTTTGTATTGAGAAAAGATGTTGAGAGCATTGTTGATAATGCCGGAGCTGGGGAGGTGTAGGGTCAGTCGTTTGGATTGGTTAGGAAAGGAAGAATGGGAGGTGCGGGGGTATGAGGTTTATCCATTATTTGATTGGAAGGGGATATGGAAGTGGTTTGGAAAATTAAAGGTACATCCAAATGTCAGGGAAACGGGGTTTCGTTTCTTCCAGGGCATATTGGCATCTAGGGAACAGTTACATATTATGGGGTTCATTGGGGATAGGAGGTGTGTTAAATGTGGGGAGATTGATACGGCCTATCATGTGATATATTTTTGTGAAAGTATGGAGGTCGTGAGGGTCTGGTTTGGGAGGCTTTTGTGTATGGTAGGGGGAAGGGGGGTGTTAATTAAGGGCTTTGAATTTAGATTTGGGGCAATTGGCGAAAGGCATACGTCGGGGGTTTCATATTTTGTTTTGGATTTTATATACATTTCATGGGCAATGAGGGAGGTGGAGGGAATTGTTAGAATTAGGGCATTAGGTGCAGGTTCTTATAGGACCAAATGTAGGAATAGAGTGGTGTGTGGTGATGCTTGGGAGACTGCTTTCGAACGAGAATACAGGGATTTAACGGTCCGGGATATGTGGAGGTTGATGGGGTGATCGAGGGGAAGGGGCGGGTGGAGGTTTCGATGGGAGGGGGTGGGAGTGGGTGAGGTAGTTTTTTAGGGGTAGCGTCAGAGAACGGGGATGGGTAAGTAGATAGGAATGATAGGGCAGATAAATAAGGATGAAAGATTCATGATCGATTCGGATGGAAAAGTTCAGATTAAGGAAGGATATAGGAAAGCACTGGTTTGGTAATAGAGTTGTGGATGAGTGGAACAAACTCCCGAGTACCGTCATAGATGCTAAGACGTTGTGTAGTTTTAAAAATAGGTTAGATAAATACATGAGTGGGTGTGGATGGGTGTGAGCTTGTACTAGGTCAGATGCAGTGCTCCTTCCTTAAGTGAATGTAACCTGACCTGTACTAATTCCTTAAGTGGAAGTGACCTGACCAGGTGGTCGGCTGGACAATTATATGAGTGGGTGCGGTTGGGTGTGAATTGGTCCTGACTAGGTTGTGCTACTAGGTCAGATGCAGTGCTCCTTCCTTAAGTGAATGTAACCTGACCTGGCTGGGTCGGGGCATTGGCTTAAGCCGTTGGAGATTTGGACCTGCCTCGCATGGGCCAGTAGGCCTGCTGCAGTGTTCCTTCTTTCTTATGTTCTTATGTTCTTATGTTAATAGGGGTTCCCTTCTGTTTCGGTGGAATCGTTTAGGAGATATTTTGATTATGGTTCCTAGTTTTTATGTTTCAGGAATGTTGGCAAATCAAAGTATGCCAGTTGTTGGGCTGTATGTTAACAATATTTCGTTCTTTAATGTTCAGTATAATTAGGATACGAGTATAGGTTCATTTGGCGGAGTACCTTCAGTATATATGGTTTGGTATATTGAAAAATGTCATAGTTACTGGTATTGTGCCTATCGTAATTATACTTGTAAAGGATTTTAGTGTAATTTCATGTTATTATGTTAGTTTTTTTTTGAATATGCAATGAATAACAATGTCGGAACATTGTTATGGAAGTAATTATAGTTTTGTGTTATAGGTGGTTATCCATAATAGCAGGGGATATCTGGCCTTGTTTTAATTTGTTTGGTGGACAGGCATCTCATGTAAAGTGGTCATCGTTAGGGTCACAGCTCGATTAAGTATGGTTATGCTTAACCAACTCAAATAAATACAGATAATAAATAATTATAAGTAATAAAAAAAAATCATAATTTGGTGTATAATGTTAAAGGCCTAAGGTTATGGGTTGAATACGGTTTATAAACTGTTCCATGTATTTATGTATGTTTTTTTCGGGTGTATGTACTTTGGTTTATAATGTACAGGAGGTTTTTGATTAATTTTATTATAGTTGGTTCGGGGTGGGTCTTATTATTATTAATATAATTTTTGTGGTTGTTGGCTTTTTGCCTGGATAAGCAATAGTGCTCACTAGCTTTCAGTTAGGTTCTTATTTATATGTTTGTGTATATCTGGGTGGTTCACTATATATGAAATTTTAAGTCTATGTTTTTTTGGTATTTACGTGAATCATGAGAATTATAAATTTGGTGTATAATTTTTGGCGGTGGGTTTTAGGATATGTTGTGGATATATTACTATATTTTTGCTAACGTATTTTGTTATCATATTTTTAGTTGTTCTGTGGTTATCGGAGTTTTTTGTGCCAGATGTTTGCTGGTTCATGTCATAAGTGTGGATTAATGTATTGTTTTAAAAAGAAAAAATAATAATATATCTTTCGAAACAGAGCAACTATCTGAGGTGTAGAAGACAGCAAATGTAGTCCCAGTTTTTAAGAAAGGAGACAGACAGCATTAAACTACAGATCAGTATCACTGAAATGTATAGCATGCAAAGTCATGGAGAAGCTTATCAGGGAAAGATTGGTGGAACACCTAGAAAGGAATGAGCTTATACACGATAACCAGCACCGTTACAGTGAAAGAAAATCCTGTGTCACAAACCTGCTGTAGTTTTACTACAAGGCGACAGAAGTAAGACAAGAGAGAGAGGGGGGGGATGGGTAGACAGCATTTTCTTGGACTGAAGAAAGCGTTCGACACAGTTCCACACAAGAGATTAGTGCAAAAGCTAGAGCAGCAGACAGGAATAACAGGATAGGAACTGTAATGGATCAGATAATGCAAACATTACAGTTTCCATCGTCAGCTGTGAGAGATCGTTCAGCAAGTTGAAACTAATAGTTTTGTATGTGACAACCTCCATGGTTCAGGGCAGACTCTGTGTCCTTCCTCTGCTGAATGTAGAAAAAAGAAGAAACTGAAAAAAAATTAATTTGAATACATTATAGACCAATTTGCAATAGTATAACCAAGGAAAATGCAGTTGTAACTTTCATGTAGTGCCATAATTTGTTAATTAAAAGATTAACGAGTTTGAATTATATTTTTGAGCTGATTTTATAGCAAAGTTATCTAAAAGATGGGGGTCAGATGTTTGGTCAGTGGCTCAATTTCAGTGCTTGCCATAGGCGCTATTTTTCCATAGATACGCCCATGGATGTTAAGAAGTATTTCTTCAGTCATATACTTTTCAGGAAGTGAAACAATCTGGAGAGTGATGTAGTGGAGGCAGGATCCATACATAGCTTAAAGAAAAGTTCATGAAGAAGGGAGACAGTGGACCGAGTAGCGACGAGCAAATAGGTGAGTACAAATAGAAGAGTACACACACACACGCACACACACAAATACGTCTCTTGTTAACTCTCAATTTTTAATTCTCTCGTCGTAGCTCACAGAAAAACCAAATTCACATTCACATAGTAGGTACACAAACAAATTTACAAATAATTCTCTCTCATTGTACTAAGGTTACGGTGCAACCTTATCCACCCCTGACTTCTTATCAGACAATCTCTTCAGGCAAACTTCTCTCTCTCTCTCTCTCGCTCTCTCTCTCTCTCGCTCTCTCTCTCTCTCGCTCTCTCTCTCTCTCTCTCGCTCTCTCTCTCTCTCTCGCTCTCTCTCTCTCTCGCTCTCTCTCTCTCTCGCTCACACTCACCCTCTCGCTTCTCTCCCTCACTCTCTCACATTCCCATGTACTATCTAACAAATATATTTAAAATCATATTATTTAAAAAGTTTATTGCTTTGAAGATTTCATAATAGTGAATATATTCTGATTTAATTGTCTCTCACAAAATTCTTTGGTTTTCCTGGGTTAAATAACCATTGAGGTTAATGTTTATTCCTTTATAAAATGAGGATTCTTTCAATGGAAAGCGTGTTTGCTTCGAGCAAACACGCTTTCTCTGAACGTATTTGCTTAGAATTCATCCTTTATCAAAAACATTGCAAGCTCCTGATGATGTGTTGATTGCAATACGAAAGGCCTTGAGCTATCACTCAATCCCCCCCGTGGTTGTTTTGCATTTCGTGTAGTTTGACGGGCCAGTGCAACATGGGTTCGAAAGCTGGCTAGCGCAGTGGAGCTTGGAGCTTGATTGACCTGAGCATCGGTAAGATGGGGAAGGAAGAAGGATGGGTAAGGATGGAAATTGGGAAATAGGTGGGAGGGGGGAGGGGGAGGTTAGGGATATAAAGGTAAGTGGCCTATCCACTTTGGCGCAACATAATAAGTATAAGTGTGTGTGTATGTAGAGTTATACATAAGTAAATTTTATAAGGAGGATATGCCTTCAACCCATCAGTTGCACACAGGTATACTGCTGTATCACAGCATGCCACTGAGTTGGGAGAATGCATACTAGTTGTATTAAATATATTTTTTTTTTCGGGAAAGGCTGCAGCAAAAGGTGGTAGTTTCTGGGCTTTCGATGTTGATGGTGGGTCTGGTGGTACCCACTTTTCTGGTTCGACGGGAAGATCACTCAGGATTCTTGGCCGTGGGTAGTTGTCATTGTGGATGTAGCGCCTAACTCTTTGCTGCAGAGTCATTCTTTAGGTTCGGTGGGGGTGTGTGGTGATGACATAGTCGGTTGTGTTTACTGGTTGGTTTTTTTTCTCTATCAGCGCAGTGTTGTTATTGATATATCTATATATATATATATATATATATATATATATATATATATATATATATATATATATATATATATATATATATATATATATATATATATATATATATATATATATATATATATATATATATATATATTCCCTCTTGCTATAACTTCATCCCAATAGGGTCGGAGACCCATGGAGCATGGGGCAAGTGTGCTCTAAAGTTTCTCAAGGAGCTGGGTGGAAAACTCATCATAGAAACCAAGGACCACAGGGCGACCAGCTTCCTCTTTCAGAGACTCAGTGTTGCGATCCAGAGGGGAAATGCCTGCAGTATTCTGGGCACGCGGCCCACTGCCGGGGAGTTGGACGAAGTATTTGACATGTAGCTCTGAGTTGTTATCTATGTTGTTTTACTCCCCATTGTATTTTGTATTTTGTCTTGAAATAAAGTTTGTATAAAAAAAAAAAAAGATGGGGTGGTAGGGGAAGTGGAATATTCAAATGGCTTCAGAAAGAAATCTAAATATTCTTCCTTGAAGTCTTTTTATCCACTTCTCCGAGGCAATGGGTCCCACAATTGACACCAGAGGTTGGTAGACAGCAACCACTCAGGGAGGTACTACCATCCTGCCAGGTGACTGTGAAACAGAAACCTGAAACTGTTTTACATGATGGTAGGATTGCTGGTGTCTTTTTTTCTGTCTCATAAACATGCAAGATTTCAGGTACGTCTTGCTACTTCTACTTACACTTAGGTCACACTACGCAAACATGTACACGTTTATTGTATACACACTCATCTGAGTTTTCTTTGATTTTATCTTAATAGTTCTTGTTCTTATTGCTTTTCCCTTTCATATCCATGGGAAGTGGAATAAGAATCTTTCCTCCGTAAGCCATGCGTGTTGTAAAA